>CANXYI010783317.1:0-16797 GCA_948208565.1 Hura crepitans | reverse complement strand
AATGTAGTTAAGTGATCAATAAAGAATTCACCACCCTGGTTTATAGTGGGGAGTTTATCTCATATTTCTAATTGAATGTCTTTATTTAGAAATCTCTAGCAAGAGTAAAATGCAAAGTGAATTAGATTCACAAGGGGCATTTTGGGAATAAAGATATAAATATTAGAATCAACATATTTAGAGCTTAATTAGACATAATTAATTAAGCATTGAGTTAACACAAGTCCATACTCAAACATGGATCGGATAAGTGTGGTGAAAGGAGTTGATTACATGGTAACTGTATATATAAGGGTAAAATGGTCAAACTACTGACTTTCTAAAACTTGGGTAGCCATGATGCATGGCTAGATGCCTCTCTTGGCTTGTCCCTAAGTGAATTTATTAATTGAGAATTAACAATGATTTAATAAGATTAAATCATAGAGTCCCAGTCCAATTAGGACTCTAATTCACTATATGTTGCCAACGTGCTTCGAAAACTTATAGGGTCACACACCTATAGGACATGGGAGATGAGGTGAAATTATAGATTATTAGATGGAATTTGATGTCATTGGAACAAATAAAAGAAGATGAAAAGGATACATTTGGCTTGGAGCCAAGAGTTGACCTAAAAACCCTATTTTGGGTCTAATGCATAAGCATAAAAAGAAAGCAGTTTTAGGCCTTTATTTGATTGAATTAAAAGCCCAACTGAGGTCAGCCTTTTAAAAGTTAAAAGGGCCTATAATTATTAGCCTAGAATAGCAATTAAAAGGGTATAAAAATCCTACTAAAGTCAGATTTTGGAGAGACACAAAAAGAGCCACCAAATAGAAAATCATTTTCTGCTTCCTCCCTTCATTCTGAAAAATCCGATTACCTACTAGCCTCAGGCTTTTAGATATTTTTCTATTCTTCTCTTTGTAAGTTCTTGTCTCTTTATTCTAGTGTGGATACCTTAGAGGTGCTTCATACTAGAACACTATGGTTTGTGACAACCTGGTGTAAAGAAAAACTAAAAGGAATCGATTTCGAAGATAAACAATAAAAACCTTCTAAATCCTTTTTCTTTGTTACATGTTTTCATATTTTTTTGACAAATCATCTCATTATTAGGATCCATGGCTATTAATTTTCCATTGTACATGAGGTCATGATTCCATGGGACCTCTTAATACCCCGAGTCACATCTCTAAAGTATCAGTGGTGGATAGCAAGGATCAGCCCCGTGGGACCTCCTAATATCTACAGACAGGTAATAAATAGTAAGGATCAGCCCGAGTGGACCTCCTAATACCCATGTGTGTAGGGTTTATCTCAAAACCTTAGTGGCTAAACCTACCACATCCAATAGACAACAGTGGTCCTAAGAGGACCAAACTGCTTAGTAGTTGTTAATTCCCTAGTTAACTAGTTAACCTTTTCAGTGGGTGTCTAATTGATAGGCCAAATCACTATTCTTGACTTAATTATATCATCTATAATTACTATTCACTATAATCCATGTCAATTATAACCTTGAATTACTTTTTACATGCCATTTCACACAAATTTACATTTTTGGTCTTTTGTCACAAAATTACTATTCATTTGGTTATTTTACGAGTCGGTTACTATTTATTTGGTCAATTTTCAATCTTGTGCCTTCCTTAGCACTAAGTATACCAATATGAAATCCATCCCTTTTACATCATTTCTTTTCATAATCTTTCATGAAACATGTCTCATACTCATGCCATAAAATGGCATACATATAAACATCGTATTGCTAGTCACCATTTATGTACACATGACAAGCTCATTTAGGTCACTATTTGCCAATTTTTCATATCATACATGTCAATGTTGTTATTCATTTTTTATGTATGATTTATAGAAAATATTTACATTCCAAATGGCATGCCTACAAGATATATACATCATCACACATGCCATACCACTCACACACACCATTCGGCCGTACATCATGCACAAACATAGACCTTATTTCTTTTCCCAATTTCCATGCATATCATGTTATTTTGACACCATTAACATAGTCATATCATTAATTTACATTAATGTCATGCCTAACAACTAAAACTAGCATTTCAATACACATGTACACATGCTAAATCATGCCAAAACCCATAACACACATAAATTAAATCTACTCTATATACCTAGGGTGTGAAAACACCCTTTTCTCCACCACTTTGGTGCTTAAAAGCTTGCTCTCCTTCAAGGTTTTCCTTTTGCCCTAAACATACACAAATTTTGCTTAGAAAAATTTCTCAAAAATCCTACTTAACACTAAATGAAAATCTAAAATCATGGAACTTCTTAAAAAACTCTAAACTGCCTAAAAGAAAAATAAAAAAATGGAATAAAATCACTTGCACCAAAAAATGTCGCTATTCACTCCATATTTATATCTTCTATTTAAGAGCTTATTTTTAGACTTTCTCACTTAAATGGTGTTTTATGGACCATAAAGGTGAATTTCGATATAAATTTTATAAGATTTGGTGGAGAATTAGTGTAAGAAAGAGAAAAAAAATGGTGGAAAGCTTTCTTTTAATGGTGGCAACATTATTTTAGGAGGAAAAGTAGGTGGAGGATGACTTTTGTGCACATGTGGCCTTCCCTCCTGTTTAAGTCATATATTTGGGTAAGTGGTTAGGTTAGATCACGACACATGGCGATCTAATTGTCCGTATTCACTTGGTTTCTTTTTAAACTTCAAAAATTCACAAAAATTTCTCTAGACCTCCAAAAATAGCCATTTCAATTTTAAAAATCCTCAATTAGTGTCATTAAAGCCCACATAAAATTTCTAGTCAAAATTCCACTATTGACTTTTAGGCACTATTCACCTGTTAGAATAAAATATTTAGAAAAAAATACCAAACGACCTCAAAAAATTAAAATTCCTTCTCCATTATGTTAATTAAGAATTTTAAGGTTTAGGGTATGGTATTTTTGGGTCCGTCTGAGCACATCCTAGGACTATCCCTGCACAACCTCATTTTATCTCCCCATTCACTAGTTCTTGACCCAAAATGATTTATTGGTTCTGCTAAAATTTTAAATTATTTCATTTTATGCATTTTTAGGCTTGTCAAAGTTTTATGGCCAATACACCCCTTTCTAGCCTCATGAAGGTGCCCCAACCAGTAGGGAGCACCATTAATGCCAAGAGGTATTGTTTATAAAACTTGTACTTACTGGCGTTACATGTACATATACTTACATATATAAGTAACCTTTTGTCCATACATATCATATACCTCCATACTAACGCCATGCGTACATGTATTAACATATGCCAAATAGATTTTCATAGGTTCACTCATGCATTCATTAAGTATACATAGCCTCTTAAGCATAGATATGACACATTATGACATATATCATATTAGTCCCTAGTAAATTCAAACATGCATATAGTGTCTATCATACATTATGGTTCATTTTATATATACATACTAGTCCATGCATAGTAATGTCATCATAGCATACATCATCCCATCATATGAAATTATCCACACATGCATACGCTTGGCATTCTATCATGTCACACACCTATCACACATAACCACCATCTTAATACATTTTATATCCATCATGCAACACACCATATTGAAATCTATCTCTTACATCCTCATCTAGTGAATCATGTATATATGTATTCCATGAAATTGTATCGGTTGTCATGAATCTTTATTTCATGCATTTTTGGTATGCATCTATAGATCATTCACACCACTATGCAATAGTCACTTATTATGATAGAATCTCATTTTATCTATACTAGTTATATAACAACCATGCATTGCATTAATTGTTTGTACAACTACTATATATAATGCCATTTCATGTATAAGTTGCATATATATATCTTTAGCCCCATTTACTCCTTACCTATCCATTTTACACATATATGCATGCATCAAGTAGGCCTTTATACATATTTTGGCCTTAGGTACATTACATGTATCGCATATTAAGTTGCATACATGCATTACGTCTTGAAGAACTTTATTGCATCATACTTATTTCATGCTCATGCACTTAAAAATCATCCCCTATCTACATACATTTACATTATAGTTGTCAATCATGCACATATATGCATACATCAATAGCATATACATCATCATCTTTTTGGTTAAATAGGCAAGAATGTGTATCACATTTATTCATTACTTTTTATGCATAACATGCAACATATAGTATTGAAGACATACATATTATAAGAAGTTATACATCATAACACATGTATAACTAAATGTGCATTAAATTATGCATAATGTACAAAAGTGAAGGTTCTTTTTGTCAACTACGCATACACAACACATACTCAAACATATATAGGAAATACTACCATGCACTCATGTATCATATTGCTGGATCATGCATCATAAATACATATGTTAGGAATTATGTGTCATGCTAATTGTTTGTGTGTGTGTCTTTTATAGATCATTCTTTTCTCGAACTCACTAACCAACACACCACTACCTCCCCATCCAAAGGATCATCTCACTTCTACCCCTAACTATGGCTAATGATCAAGATGTCTCTATGTCTTGAAAGGAATCAATCATTGTATTGGATCACTTTAGACAAGGAATGCTAGCAATTAACTCAGTGACATTGGCTAAGAATGTTCTTAAGGCCAATAAAAGAGATCAAGATGCTTCTCTCACATGCAAAGAATTCATTGAGGCTCCCACAGTTTTTAAGCAAGTATTAAAAGTTTTCAAAAATGATGTAGCTGATGTAGTACTTGATGCTCATTAGCTTAAGAGCCAAAAAAATGAAAAAGGAATATATAGGCAAAAAAAGGCCCCATTTTACTAGACCTAACTCCACTAACACTCCAATAATTAATAATGAAGGCACCTTAACTTGATTAAACCCTTGTCATGGCATTTTAAGAGATTGGTACTAGAAGCAAAGCTACAACCACTCCCATTTCGACCAGTTAGAAGTCAAAACAAGCCAGACCATCGATTTGATCTCTTTTGTGAATATAACCAACATATAGGTCATTACAAAAATGAATGCTGGACTCTTCATGCTGTTATTCAGGAACTCACCAAGGAAAAGTGAACCTCACCCACCAGTTTCCTAATCATGACAAAGTTTCAAGCCTATATCTAAACATTTTCTTTTGTGTTTTTGGAAATGCTTTATGGTTATGAACATATTCTAGAATTGAAAAACTTCACCTTTTATCTTTTCAATAAAATGTTCTTACTTTTATTTCCTTTGTATAATGTTTTGTCATGTGATAGCACACACATTGATAATAATTGCATATGTGATGTTAATTCAATTATGACTAGTTTGTTTAATCTTGGCATATGTAATCATTTTAGATCACATTTCTTATAACTCTTGATAAAGGACAAAAGAGATAAAAAAAAGAAAAAAAAAGAAAGAAAAGAGGAGTCTATCCTATATTAAGCTATTAAAATAAAGGAACTTATGGGAAAAGACTAGCAAAAAGGTTGTACCCATGGCATTAGAATTTTAACTTAATTAATATCTCATCAAATCCAAGCCCAAAATATCTATGGAATTTGATACATCAATAGAGACAAGTACCATTTTGCTCTTATCACTAATGATCTTCCATAATGCTACATTGGATTGATTTCTAATTAACTTTCATGGCTAAATAAACCCTAGGATCGGCTTCACAATTAAGCCCATAGGCATATATGAAGTCCATTGAAAGTTGTTTATCATTTTTTGGACTAAGCTCTTGACATAAGCAATCAAAATCATCTTATGAAGGGATCTAATTTGGTAGTACCCACTTGTCCTTCAAAAACTCCTTTTTCACGCTAATATTATGCCTAATGCCATTCTTTGATAATCATTTCTTACCCTAAGAGCAACCCAAAACTGGTGGTTTCTCCTATATGAAGGTCTTATGGCAAAAAAGAAGGGAAATATAGGTTTAATTTCTTGAATAACGCTTTATGAATATTATAAGTTCAAGGATCCTCCTTTTAATGATCATAAGAAGCTAACATTATCTATGAAAGTGTAAAGTCTTAAGCGAAAACTCACAGCAAGTTAAGTTATCTCTAATTTTATCAAGGTTGCAAAAAGCTCAGTAATCCCATACATGAATAGGATAGACACCTCAAAAAAAAAACAAAACAAAAACAAAAAAACAAAAAAAAACAAAACAAAAAATAATAATAATCCTTGCTAGGTAGAAAACCTTTTGAAATTAATAGTAGTTTAGTATAATGAGGTCTAAGACATTTAGATGTTGAAATTAAGTGAACCAAGTTTAATTACATTTAATGTCTTTATGGTAACTCTCTTTTGTGCACATGTGCTACTAAATGGCAAGTTGCATCATAACCAAAATCCCTTATTTGCCCTATTACCTTATTGATTATCATACCACCAAACCTTATTGAACAAAACTATCTTGTGTTTCCTTCCACTGAATAACTAGATTTCAAGATGATTGCAGAGGGGTTGATCTTTAGTAAGAACATGCTATGCTAGTAAAGGTATGCTACTCAATGATTAGGGCATCAAATCATAAAATCTTTATATGTGGCTTTGTAAAAAAAATGGAGCCTACTAGTGTGAAAACCTTCATTCAAGAAGGTGCATTAGGCAAAAATCAGATAGCCGGCTAGTGTGAAAACCTTATTCGGGAGGTGTATTAGGCAAAAATTAGGGAAAAGAAAAGACGAAAAAAAAAGAGAGAAGAGTTTTGACAATCTATAGGGAAGTGGGGGCATCAGTGATCAATGAGAAAATTTCCACCTTGATTCTTTGTAACCATAAAATCTTACACCACTCTAGACAAGAACTTTGATTCACTTTTAAATGAAAATGGACACCTTCCCAAAAGATAACCAATACCCAATTCTTTCTTATGATGAGCCCAAGGAAAGGGTGATCTTGAAGAAAATGTTTTGTGCTTGAAAATGCATTTGTAAACACATTCATTAAGAGAGGCATAGTGCGTTCATCATTTGTGTGTCTTCATTTAGCATATTAGATAAGCGCATTTGACACATGCATCATTCATTCATTATCCAACATGAAACATACACAAACATGCACTTTTCATCATTGTCATTTATACATTCACACATATATAAACATTTTATAATCACCAGTTCATGCATATACTTTTTACTCACATGTATATTAGGCTTGTACATACATGTATACATATATAAAGGACTATCATTCATTCATTCTCTATAGAATTAGGCATACCCATCGACATGCTCACCCTTCTATATATTAGATACTCATATCTAAATCATGCATTCAATTTTTGGTGTATATGTATGCACACCTTTGTACAAATATTATAGACATTTTGTATTTGCATAAGCATTTATACTAAGAGATACATTTAACATACATACAACATGCATGTGCTTTTGCTCCACATCGAAATGAATTGGCCCTTAGAAGTATCCCTCTAAACCTAATGGCATGCAAAGGCAAAAGTATGTTACTTGGATGAAAAAGAAGCAAAGCAGATTATGGAAGAGACACATTTAAGTTCTATGCACACATTGATTAGCTAGAAGCCTAAAATAACAATTGGTCAAAATGATCATCTTTCAAGCTATAAAAATGACATCTAGATGCTAATAGAGCAAGCCTAAACACTACCCCAAGCTTAAGCATGTGGTAGCTTTCAATTGGCTTAACCATGAGGAAGCTAAACATTTCAAATGCCTCTCTGCTATCACCTTCATTAGCAAAACAAAATATTTAGGCTTGGTGAAATGAAGAAAATCAATGAGTAGCTATACCAAGGTTGAGCTAGTAGTGGTGGTGATGCAACAATTTTGAAAAGTAATGTTTGAAGTAGTAAGAAAGTTTGAGGGGATGTGATTTGGACATGAGGAATAAGGATGCCTGCATGGCATATATCATTATATTCAGTTGAAATTGAGATTTAGTCACTCTATGCCTTAAGACATCTACATGAGCTTTAGCACTCTTTATATTTCTTTTTAATTTATCATTGCACATGGTAGCATTAGGACACTAAGGACTATGCTTCAAAAAGTAGACTGCTTATGAAATAATCATTTATGTCACATACTTTTAAGGGGCAATCTTTATGATGACAAAAAAATGAAAATTACATATATAACAAAAAACTAACTTTTCCATATAAAAAATTTTATGACATGAATCCAAGATGCATTCACACACGATATGCATCCATGCTACAAATGCTTTATAATGACTTACACATATCACCTCCTTTTTCTTCACAGTGGGTAAGCCAAATTTTCTATGCAACATCACAAATGATGAGCCAACAACTATCTACCACTATTTACTCAGTTGTAGGGGGCAAGGATAGTGACACACTGTCAACTTTAGATGCAATGTCACCAGAACTATCTGAAGGAAAAAGTCAACTTTGAGTGCAATGTCTCTAGCACTGCTCAAATCCCATCAGCTTTAGGTGTAATGTCTCCAGCACTACCTTAACCAAGTTAACTACAGATGCAATGTCTCCAGCACTGTCTGAAGGAGAAAAAATAGCTTTCGGTGCAACATCTCTAGCACTACCCGAATCACATTGAATCCAAGTGCAATATCTCCAACACTACCTGAACCAAGTCAACTTCGGATGCAATGTCTCTAGCATTGTTTGAAGGAAAAATTAGCTTCATGTGCAATGTATCCAGCACTATCTAAAGAAGAAAAAATGAACTTCGAGTGCAACACCTCCAGCACTACCCGAATCTAGGTGTAATGTCAACAACATTGCATAACACAAGTCAACTTCAAATGTAATGTCTCTAGCACTATCTGAAGAAGAAAAAATGAACTTTGGCTGCAACATTTCTAACACTGCTTAAATCTAGGTGCAATGTCTACAACACTGCCTAAGCTAAGTTAACTTCAAATGCAATGTCTCCATCACTGTCTGAAGCAAAAAAAATGAACTTCAGGTGCAACATTTCTAACACTTCTCGGATCCTATTAACTTTGGTTGTAATGACTCTTACTTAAGAACACCTAAAAAAAGGGTCACCCTATAAGGTATGTGTCTTCTCCTTTTCGAACTTTGGGTCACCTCACACACTCTATAGTTGCCTCCTTAAAGTTAAGGGCAACTGTAGACACTAAGTTTTTGGGGCTCCAATGTTCCGATTGCCTAATGATGACAAAAGGATAAAAATCCTGATAAATAAGGATATTAACATCCAATTCAAAGATCTCAAAGTTTTCTTTAAAATTTTTCCTTTAAGTCTTTGCCGACCAAAAAATCTGGTGGTGTGACTCAAAATGCAAGAAAAAAATAAGCATTTATGATGGGTCGACTTGAGCCCGATACCCAACACTAATGTCATGGGGGGTCTAAGAGGTGAAGCCCCCGTGGTATGGATTAAAAAATTCAAAGTTTTGGAAAACGGCTATTTCCATAAGAAAAAAAACTGTTTTGATGAAAACGGCCGTTTTACTTGCCAAAATGGCTATTTTTGCCAAAATGATTGTTACAAAGGGGAAAACGGCTGTTTTGGAAAAAAGGGTAATTTTTAGCTCTAAAACTACCATTTTCTACCTCGACAATTATGTATAAATATTAAAAGTGGATTTTCTAAAAAGGAGCTCTTTTCTCGACATACAAGCACTAAAAACGAAAAAAAAACACTTTCCAAACATTGCTTTTGTAATTTCTAAAGATTTTTTTTCACAATTTTGTAATCTTTTCAAGATCTTTTCTGAAAGCAAATATTCATGGTGGGTTACCAACTTTTCTCCCATTTCTTTTAGTTTTCTTTCTTTACTTTTCTTTCATCCATCTACTAGTTAGATGTGATAACTTATTTATGTATTATTTTTGTTATATTTACTTGACTGTTTATCTTATTTTATTTTTGTTCATCTATCCATTTTACTTCACATACTAACATCTTAATTTTATTGTGATGCGAGTTGTTTGATTTATTAGGACCTAATAATCTTTTTCTTTCTATTGTTTCATTAAACACTAGTGAAGTAGCCTTTTACCATCCTTTTATTTTTTTATTTCTTGTTGCTATTATCTTTGCTCTTTAATTTCTTTTGCTTATTCTCTTTATCATCATTCATTTCATTTATTTAGATTTTATTTTAGGATATTTCAAAATGTAATTTTTTATTTTTATTTGGTTAGAATGTATCAAAGGTAATTGCCTTGTAATCTATTTTTATTTCTGATTCTTTCCCTATATATTCTGTGAATGTTATAATAAGTAGAAAATGATTTTTGCATGTTATAAAAATAATCAAAATCATCTTAACAATTGGTATTTTATTAATAAAATGGGTTTTGATTTTTCTTTAATAAAAGTCATGACGATAAAATCTATTTTCTAAAATTGTCATTCGAGAACTAAAGTTCTCAAAATAATCAATCACCCAATTTCATTTATGATATTTTAAAATTTAAGAACTTTATTTATTTTCTATAAATATGTTTTGTAATTCCTTTTATGTGAATATGTGATTTAATCATAAAACCCACTTGAGAAAAAGGATAATATTATAAATTCAAATTGAATTTCCATATTAACTTGAGGTATAAATAAGAGTAAGGTTCTGAACCACTATAGTATTAGCCCTACAAGGTATTTCCCAACTCTAGTTGTGTAGCAACTCCTACCTTGTAGTGCCCAACTCACTCTTTCTATGCTAATCAAATGGGAATAGCTTGGGATTTCTCTAATTTCCTTCTCATCTTTAGGGACTCAAGTAGTGAGATTTTGGTTGAGTCTTTTGCTATTTTGATTTGATTAGCCCCAGAAAGGAAGGGATGCGAACACTTAGGTTATTTTTAATATGTGAATTAACAAAAGCCAAATCAGTGGTATACTATTAGGGGTCATTGTATTGAAAATTTGGTAGCATAATAACTATTTAGAGATAGTAACCAAAATAGTAACTCATACTAAAAGCACTTTTATATAATTAGAACACCAAATCCTTAATCACTAGGATCCTCTTGATCCTCCAAAACATATACCACATCCATCTCAACAAAAACCATATATAAAAACAACATTCACAATACATACATACATACATATATACATAAACATCTTTATCAAATAAGCTTTAAAAGAGTTACAAAACACTTTAAATATAAGTTTAAGCCCCGTCTCTTTGTACAACATATGAGTGCCCTATCATGTTTACATCCTATAATATATGCATAAAGAAACACCAAAAGAAAGTCTTCTCTTGATCTTCTTGCTCAAACTAAGGCTTTAGCTCTATTATGATCTTTTACCTATGCATTAGAAAAAAAAACGATGCGCTAAGCATAAAGCTTAGTGGTGTATTTAATATAATATGCATATTTATCCATATGCATTAAGCACATCAAGATAATTTTCATCATGTAAATCATAAACATGTCATATATAACATAAGATATCATATTTGTTCAAGCAAATGATGTTATCAAATGCATAAACTATCCATAACAACTCAAGCATGATTGGAAAAGATTTCATATGGTATACTTGCTTTACTCTCCTTAAGTTATGTTATATTTTTGTTTTTCTGATATATAAGAGACTTGTACCTAAAATTGGATAACAAGATTATCGAACCATAGAGGATATATGTGTGCGATGGCCTTTTTAGACCTATTTGGCTACTACACTAGCCAAGATATGTATAGTGGCTTATCTAGACCTATACAACTATTACACTAGCCTAAAGATATGTAGTGGCCCCGTAGAACTTATACGATTGCTATATCAGTCTAGATATGTGTAATGGCCCTATAGGACCTATATGGCTGCTACACTAGCCCAGATATATGTAGTGGCCTTGTAGGACCTATATGGTTGCTACACCATCCAAGATAAGTGTAATAGCCCTTAGGACCTATATGGCTACTACACTAACCTAGATATGTGTAGTGGCCTTGTAGGACTTATTTGGCTATTACACCAACCTAGATATTTGTAACCTGTAGAACTTATATGGCTATTGCACCATCTTAGATATGTGTAATAGCCCCAAAAGATATATATGATTGCTATAGTTAACTAGATAAGCATCAAAGTGCCCTAGTAGTTGCTATCCATCCCTAATTGACTGACTAATATATCTATGCTAGTTTGTCTACTTATATGGGCCATCACCATCATTAATTATATTTCACCTTCTTGAAGTAGTTTAAAGAAGTTTTGCTAATCGTTTGGCCAACAAATAACCAAATAGGATAACTAAGGTTCTCTTTTTTTATCATGTTATTCTCATTCATGTTACTTATCATGCATTACATGCACATTCATCATTATACATGCCTTATCATATATCATACATTATGACCATCTTAGGCGATACATCATTATCATACCAAATCCATACTTATATTGCATATAAATAGTCATGACATAAGTTCATCTTGTACAACTCAAGAACCTATAAATTTATTATTAGGCCATTTGGCCATAATAAGATTATTGTACCATAATACATGCTCATAACCAAAATTTTCCTTTTTGTTCATCATATGGTGCATTTATGTATGCACATTCACTTATTCACTAAAAATTTCATAACCTAATGTAGGCACATACACATCTACATACATTATGCATAGCCATATTAGTTTTTAGCACGTATGGCTCACGTAACTCATCTTAGGTAAGATGAGTAACACATAACCTCATAGAATCATCTTAGAACCATATCATGTGTATCTTATCATGCCATACTAATTTTAGCCACCTTGCAAAGTATTAATATATATAACATTCATGCATTAACATCTTTAATACAATCACAATTTTACATATTCAATTACTACCTAATCACACATACCAATTCATGTTATGTCACTTGAATACATAAAGGCAAATTATCTACATCACTCAGCTACAATGAACTCATACACATAACACATCAATTTCTTAATTTAAGTCATGCTAACATTCATACAACATCATTACATAACTAATTACCATTACATGCCTATATCCATACTCAAATGCATCAATTACATATAACATACACGCACTTTAATTAATGAATTACACACACACATCACATACTCTATTGAATACAGTAACAATGAGCTTATTTACACCACTTAAGCCATTCTTATGCCTGATCCTTGCCTTTCCCTTTGCTTGGTTCATTTTTGTCTACAAATATAACCCATTTACACATTTAAAAATCCATAAAAATCAAATACAAATCCAAACTTCAAAATGACCTTAGATTATCCTTATTGACCATAAAAGACACCATAAAAAATACAAAACCCCTTAAAAACCCACTTACACAAAATGGTGGTACTATTCACTAAGCTTTTAAAAACCTCAAATCTTTAAATATACTTTACATATCTTGTTCCAATTGCCATAATCAAGCCTCAGGGTTTTCAATTAGGAATTAAAATAATGATTTAGGGTGAAAAAAAGAGGTAATGAGGAATAAAAATGGAGGAAGGACTCTAAGGTAAGGTCATTAGCTAAGAGAGCGAAGAAGAAAGAACTATCCAAGCTTTGACTTATTGCAAGACCAGTTTTATAGGTGTTTTAATCAAATGGTCCACATTTTTCCTTTTTTTTTTTATCTAATAGCTCTCTTTTTTTCCTTCTCTAATTCTAATCTTCCATAAAACCATTTAAAACATAACTCGTAAACCTAAAAAAAACCACTCAAAAAACTTGAAAATTTGATTAAAATTAATACTTTTAACTTTGCCTAATTTTTATAAAATACATATTGATATTCAAAAATTCCAATTCCAATGGTAATGGACTACTTGGAATATTTAAGTATCATGTTCTACCAATCTAGTGATGAGTTTTAAGAAGTTAAAAGTTAACCGAACTGAATCTAGTGATGAGTCTAAAAGTTAGCTGAACCAAATCTAGTGATAGGTCTAAAAAGCTAAAAGTTAACCAAATCGAACCTGGTGATGATTTTGAAAAAGTAAAAAGTTGACTGAACCAAATCTAGTGAAGAGTCTAAAATAGTTAGAAGTTGACTGAATTAAATTTGGTGATGAGTCTAAAAGAGCTGAAAGTTGACCAAACCAAATATAGTGATAAGTCTAAAAAAGCTGAAAGTTGACCGAACCGAATTTAGTGATAAGTTTGAAAGAGTTAAAAGTTGGTCCAACCAAATTCAGTGATGTGTCTAAAAGAGCTAAAAATTGATCGAATCAAATCTAGTGATAAGCCCAAAGAAATGGCCTGAACTGCATATAGTGTTAAAGACATTAATATCACACATGTATGTGTATGACATCATGTGAATATATGTTGTGTGTGATGTAAGTGCTTTACTAACGCACCAGTTAAAGGCTTAAATGTATATAGGTGTATAGAAGTGATAAATGTATGTGGCTATTTATTACCTATTTTTCTCTATATGAATATACTAATGCATGTGTGCACTTAATTTTCTTCTAAATACATTTGAGTGTGCATAAACTATGTGACTCAGAGATGTGTATGTGTGAATTTATATGGCTTGACATGAATGTGGTGCCCTACATGGGTAAGTTTGTGCTTAGTTATTAGATAAATGAATAAATCTTTTTTATGATGTGTGAATGAATGTAACTCAATCCAAAATGATGTGTACATGCATCTTACTTGTCCTTTGTGTTCCTAAGCTATGTGAGTTATATAACTGATGTCTAGATAAGATGCTTATGCCAAATGATGCATGCATGTTTGCACTGATGCATGTAAACTTAATGAATGTTTTGTACCTAATTCTTTTTTATGAATATGCTAAACTCTATGAATAATGTATGTGTATATATGTTATGTGGTTGAAGTATGTGACTAATGTTGGATGTATTGATGCCTATTTAATGGGAAGTATGTGAATCAACTAATACATGTGCACACGTATGAATGTGTCTGGTGATACGATGACATATTTTTCTCCTAAATGAATGAATGCACTCTATCCTATCTTAGATGAATGAGAGTGGAAACAATAAAGTGGTGAATGAGATGACTCTAGTCAATGAACATGGTGATTGAATGATTTGATATGAATATGTCATAAATTGATAGATACATATCTATTGACTGCATGCCTATTTGAATTGGTGTGGGTGAATAAATTTAGTGATACTGGTGAATGAATGAATGATATGTGCATTAGTTCCTAATCTTCTCTAAATGAATGAATGTGATGAGGTATGTTTTTGGTTGAATAATGAATTTTTGATGTAGTTATGCATGTGTTTTTGCTTATTCTCTTCTAAATGAATAAGGAATCTAAATAATTCATGAATGCATGTACAAGTAGTTGTATGATGAATATAACTCCTTCTTAGATGAGTGAAAGAATAAATCCTTTCTTATAATGGATGAATGGTAAAGGCAAATGTATGTATAGGCAAATGGGTATTGAAACACCCTTATCCATTTTCGAAGAAACCCCATAGGAATGCCACTTCCCATATGGTCACTCATCCTAAAATTACTCTTGAATTTCATTCATTTAACACTTAGTGTTTAAACTATAATTAACATATCTGACTATTATTTTTAGATCTTTCATTATATTGTCATTACATAAGTTATAATACACCATTAAAAACTTTTGTTTAGTTTGAAAAACATTTTACAAAAAATCAGATAGCATAACAGCTACCCGAGTTTAAAACCAAAATTTTTCTATAAAGAAAATCACACTTCTATATATAACATTCATCACTTCACATCTATATAGATGTATCTAGTCCTCTCAACTCAGCATTCACAAATACAAAATCATAGCACATGCATCACAACCATCATAAGCATTATAAGGTCTCAGACCCATCATAAAACATAAATAATAGATAACAACATTCATATATATATATATACATCATTAGAGACGTATTTATTTTTATCTTTTTATTATTATTTACATGTCATAATTTATGACTACACTCACTTTTATCATTCTTACCTAAACCCATATTCTAGCTATACATGAGTACACACTCTTAATTACAAACTAAAAGTAGATGGAGGACTATACTCTAAAAATACTCTTTAACTGCTGAGGCTTGACTCTTCTTATGCTTCATATCTTCTACCTACACATTGGAACACCGATACATTGAGTATAACTCAGTGGTGAACTTGAGAAATATAATATACATGTACACACTCATAGATGCAATCATACAATTATAGGTAATATGCAGCAGTTTAAGTGTTTAACAAACAATCATAGATTATATACAGTAATACACATGTTAAGATAATATATTTTCATTCTCACAAACCAATCACTATTCATTTATAACATAATTAAATTTCTCATAATATGACTTAGATTAGTTAAATTTCTCATAATATGACTTAGATTTAACATGGCTTATACCGATAGACTACACCTAAAGATACTGGATATTAGAATGAAAATTATGTAGTGGCTTACATTTTGGACCTCAGTAGCCATGGCTATCTATTGTACAGTGGCTCACATTGAACCTCAACAGTTGTACCCAAGTTATCGCATGGTGGCTCACATTGAACCTTAGTAGTTATATTCATGCTATGGTATATAATACAGTGGCTCTCATTGAACCTTAGTGGCTTTACTAGCACTATCATGCAATGGCTCCAATAGAACCTTAACGACTGCACTTGTCCATAATAATAATACGAATGATATAATAATTGACTTGACTTAAACTTAGTAGTTGCTTAATTTCCTAGTTGACCAATCAACCCAATCCAGTGGGTGTCTAACTATATAGGCCTTAAATTCCATTTTTTATTTTCCCATTCAGGTTATGGTCAATCAACCACTTTTCATTTCATAGTTCAT
>CANXYI010783259.1:0-13719 GCA_948208565.1 Hura crepitans | reverse complement strand
TCCCTTAAAAAGGCAATACTTTCTATCCAGTGATAGTTTTGGTTCAGGTAGAGGTCAACTGGACAATTATAGGTCATTTTGACCACTTTTAAAGTCACTTTCTAGGACTATTTAAAGTCTAAATTTGATCCAGTTTTTAAGGTTCTTTCTAGTACTCTACTGGGCATAAGGCCTAAAGTAATTAGGCTAAGTCTATGGCTAAAACCTAGGCATCAAAGCCATTAAAACTAAGCCAATTCCATGGCTAAAATATGATTCCACACTAGCCTCACATAGGCATAAATAAAGTTCACTTTTAAGTCATTATCTTAAGCTTTAACTTTATGATTTCAACCATATCTTCCTTAGACATTTCAAGGCACATTTCAAATGTACATTATTTTATCTATATGTCATATACTTAATTAAGTCCATAGTCAATTCATGCCAATTTTCAAGCCTTAGTAGTGTACTTAGCTAACACTTTAATAACTTAGCATTTCATGCCAACATGCCATGAATAGTTCTCGAGTATTTATGGGAAATGGATTGAATTTACATTCTTTGATACATGATCACATTATTTAATAAAATTTATATGCCATTAACTTAAATTTACTCATAATCATTCTATTCTAAGCCAATTATGGCTAACGTACTAAGCAATATTCTTAGAACACAAGCATGCAAGCTTACGACTAAAAGGAAAATAACATATTCCATAATTATTTCTCTTCTCAAATCTCATGGTCCACCTCCTAACATGCCAAATACATATTGAAAACTCATCATAGGTAGCAAATTACTCAGCAGAGCAATCTTAGATATTAAATTCAGTAAGCATTTTTTAGGCTACTTAGATAAACACTAAGAGCAATATCCCCAATTACTCTAAATACTCAAGATAATCATCATCACATGGAAGAATTCCACTTAAAACATATCATTCCAACCCTTTTAATTCCATGTTCACTAGCCTAGGCACCCATACACATAAAGAAAAGGCTAAAAGTCCACTTACATTACACTTTAAAGGTTCCATCCTCACCATTATCAAGTTGCCAACCATATTTCCAACCACTAAAGTGATCTTATGCCTCCTCCATAAGCCTCCAAATGCAATTGAATGGCCACCAATGCAATAGACACACATATATACATCTCTTAGGTACATCTTAGCATTAATTGGTAGGTAGAAAGAAGAATAGAAAGGGAGGAATTGCTCAAAACTCACCTTACACACACTATTTTGGATTGCTCTAAACCAATCACTTTGCATGAATTTTATGTCTCAAACTGCAACTCCTTTTAGCCTAATTCTTGTTCTTTGTGGTGCCTAACATCTTGAAGAATTTTTAGCCACTAAAATCTCCCCATTTAGTGGTAGAAGGAGAAAGTTATGGCCATTCTCCTTTGGCTATGGTGTCAACAATTCTGATGAGAAGAAAAGATTGGTTTTGTTCTTTAACAAGAGGAAATCCACTTGTCATGTCCCCTTTGCCACATGGCAAGTGGGCTAAGCCACTTGACATTGTTATAGGCCCTATTGTGATACATCAAAGTTGTCCCAATAATTCTTGAACCATCCTGATTTTTTGGCAAACTTTGAAAATTCATAGATTCACTCAAACCTCTAAAAATTATATCACTTATTTTAAAATTCCTATTTTAATCTCCTCTACTTACTTGTAAATTTTTGTGGCCAAATTATATCGATAGGGCAATTTTCAGACTACCTTGATTTGTATGCAAACCTAAAAAAATTATGAGAATTTGCAAATGACCTCTAATTTCAAAAATTCTTTCACCATTAGACTCAGTGTAATTTTTAAGCTTCAAGGTGGGGCTACTACTTTTTGGTCCATTCGGGTACATCCTGGGTCAGTCCTAGCTTGAAAAATTTTTATTACCCTGGTAGTTAGCTTTTAGTTTGAAATGAATTGTTGGTTTTGCTAAAAATTTTTATTTTGCCTTTTTCATCAGTTTAAAGCCCCTTGAAGTTTCATGACCCATGTCACTACCTCAATCCATGTGCAAGTGACCCGGCACCTTGGGTGCATTTCTCAGACCCTATGGCACTATCCCTAAAGCCTTAGGACATGGGTGTTACATCCTATTACAAACTATGTGATCTTGTTTGTTTGAATGCATTAACATGATTATATTATGCATGAAAATACACACTAGCATGTAGAGAAATATAGTCTGCATGGACTCCTTATCACTAGGGTTGTAGTTTGGACGAACTTATAAGTGATAAATTGTGTTATTCTTATTTAGTTTTTCCTTGTTTATATAAGTAATTGTTCTTGAT
This sequence comes from Hura crepitans, assembly GCA_948208565.1. Classification (NCBI taxonomy): domain Eukaryota; kingdom Viridiplantae; phylum Streptophyta; class Magnoliopsida; order Malpighiales; family Euphorbiaceae; genus Hura; species Hura crepitans. Next base: position 11,426 of record CANXYI010783259.1, on the reverse strand, counting down.
TCACAAGCTTTAAATGTATTTGTGTCTTTATACTTTTTACATATTTCCTCATGTGCTCTTGGTTTAACGTTATTTATCTTTTAATTTGCAATCTATTTTACTCATTAGACTAGAGAGTCTAGATGGACATACCCTTTCCTCGATGATAGTCCATGTCGACTAAAGCTAGAACCATATGAAGTCTACACAAACTAGGCGATGCAGAGGTGGGACCATTCAATTGCCATATTTTATTTCTTTTGATTATGTACTTATTATGTCTTTTTGTTTACTTTAGTTTATAATAGTTAGTTAATCAACCTATTTTACATGCCAATTGCTCCACTTTCAAATTACATGATTTTTCTACTTAATTAATTGGTGTTTTTCATAATAAAATTATTTTGAGGTTTTTCTTAATCAAAGGTCACAATAACAGGAATGTATTTTATTGCAAGCTAATCCCCTAGAGTTAGAAGTTGAGCAATTACCACTAAGCCCTATAGAATTATGGGTAATTATCAAGCCATACTACATGTAATGAATGACCTACTTTTTAGATATACAAATATGTTTTTATACCTTTTCATTTCTATAATCTACTTTTCTTAGATGCAAAGGTGACATAGATGCTTAAATATAATGTTTGCTTGCTTGCTTATCACAAGATTGATAAACATTACAATAAAAATGGACAACATATTATTTGGGCATAAATAAGATCTAAAATTTTGAACCTTTCTAGCACAGAAGATTAAAGGTCATAGTGTAGAGGCCAAGTGGTGACTCTATTAACCACTCTGGTCCTTGGTAAAAATATTATAATCTCTACAGCTATTAAGAATTCTATGCGATTAAAGAAAGGAGAAGTAATTAGAGTGTTTTTGCTAAGTTCTATGCATGTTCGTTAATTAATAACGATTGTATATAGAGGCTGAAGCATAAAAGGGTTTATATACTGATAATTATCCCTACTTAGTTAATATTTTGATAATGAAAACCAAACATAAAAGCCCTAAAAGCTAGCCCAACTTTTGGGCCCAGTTAAAGGATCTTGAGTATAGGGCTTAGGGAGGCACCATATGCTGAATGCTCTGGTGCCACATTCATTAATCCCATATGGCTCTATTAAGCCCTATTTTAGATTAATTATAGGCCTAATTTAAGGTCTTTTTAACTTATAAAAGGCCTAAAAATAAATCAAATATAAGAACACACACAAATTGAACTCAATAAGGTTTAAAATTAGAAAGCATAATTTCTAGTGCACTCTTTAACAAATGGGCCCCATAATGATTTACTTATTTCTTCTTCTTAATTCATCATATAATGAAATATCATATCATTAAAACATTCAATCTCATTAAATCTCCTATCACTTCTTTATGCGTGTGACATAATGAGTTTCTGAGGCAGCTTGGTAATATATAGTGAAATAGAGTCTTAGTCTAATAGAGACTATATAGATTCAATCTTATTGAATTAATATCAGTTCTCTAATTGAAATATCACTCATATACAAGTCAAGATAGGCATCGAGCCAAGTATCATGACTGCCCATGTGACACCCCCTATTGGATTCTCAAAGAAACCCAATAAATGGTGTACTTCCCGCAAGGTCACCTATCTCACTTCTCTCACAATCATTCATTTAACTTTTACTTATACTGTACTAGGTAATTCTATGTGACTCCAAATTGAGTCCAGTCTATTCCTATAGTCCATTTAAGTTGCCTTATCATGTTCAGCTATAACAGAATGATTTTGACATAGCTTGATATTTCCTAAAAAGCTAGCAGCACAACGGTTGATCGAGTCACTATGCTAAGATTCTATTCTACTTATAAACATTTCTATATCATATATCACATCTCTTAGACCTTTTTGGTCCCTCAGATATCATCCTATCAACATCATGTATCACACGGCAATCACAGGCCTCAGGCCATATTAAAATCACAAAGAGCCTAAGGCTCATAGTATCAACATAAATCACATATGAATATAAGAAACTATCATATGATTAATTACAACATAGTTTATTATAGAAAAATACTATCTATGTCACTTACATACTTCACACCCATTTTCCCACCAAAGTACATAGAGTGCTATATAGGTCAATCTTCTTAAAAATGACCTCTGAACTCCATTGTATGCTTTTTGAGGCAACGCTTTTAATCTTGGTACCTATGCACCGAAATAGGTACATGGAGTATAAAAATACTCAGTGGTGAATTCAATCATTAAAAACATGTCCAATAGTTAATTCATGCATTATGCTTCTATTCTTATCTTATACTAATATCCCAATTCAATTAAAGAAGCTAGCATGCGAAATTACCATTTTACCCCTAAGGTATCTCTGTCCATAAATAATCCATTTAATCACTATAATTCATGTAAATTATGGTTTAGACTTCATATTAGTTATTATATGCTTAAGTTATACCTTTTTAAGCCCTTAAGCCTTACCAGTGGAAATTACCAAAATACCCCTATGTCATATTCCATAATCATGAATGAGTTTATTAATCTAATTTAATTATTTCAACTAGCCCAACTCAGGAGACAGCCTTCACAGACACTAAATCTAGAGGAGAAAATAAACTAATTGAGTGGTCCCCATTTTAGACCTGCACTACTGCATCGACTTAAGCATATTTTGGTACCCAATGTGCAAAAATAATATTAGGTCTACCTAGCAGACTGGCATTTTTAACCAGCTAGTATAGTGATCCTCTAGGACCTTAGCTACTATACTGGCCTTATTTAAAGTTTAACAATGTCACAAAATGGTCTGCATAGTAGACTAGTCTATTTGTCCAACTAGTGCAATGACCCTCTAGGACCTACACCGCTGCACTAGCAATAAAGTATAAATCAAGTGAGTGTCATAGTCTAGTCTAACTATTCAACTAGTACAATGGTCTAAAATGGACCTAGGCCATTATACCGGGACTGTCTGAAAGTCAATTAGACTAGCAGTTGCAAAAACCCTAAGTTTACCGGTCAACCTATCCAGCGGGTGTTTAACTAGTGGGCCATTTAACCTCGATCTATGTCAATTTTCTTACTGATTTACTTTTTATAATATTATCATCCCAAAAATAGTTAGTTATAATTTTTATAGCACAGTTGGGAATTAGCCCAATTTAGTATGGCCACAAATAGGCTATATTGGGTAAAATATTAGAAGAATATATTAAAGGATAATTGCCAATAATCACCATATATTCTACTAGATTTGATTCCATAAGCATTTCACAAATCTTAGCCATTTATTGTCTAAAGGATTTATTGGTTCAGGTAATGGTTATTTAGGATAGTTATAAGTCATTGCGGCAATGTTTATTTAAGCTTTTAAGGTCCAATTTACCTTATTTTCCAGTGCAATTTTCAACACTATTTATAGCAAGTTTATTGGCCATAAGCCAAAAAATCATAGGTCCTTTCTAAAACCAAAATAAAGGCTCAAAATGCCATAACCATCCAATACAAGACATAGCCCTTAAGGCATATAAATAACATGTTTCTCACTTACATTCCATAGCCTTTATAGGCAAGGTTACAAGCCAATTTTTATACTTGATTGCTAATCTAATTTTAAGGTCATTATTCATGCCATTCCTTAACTATGTTACATGCCACTTTATGGTGTTCGTTGACTAAATTCATGCCAAGATAATTTAAGCCATTATAGTTCACATAAATACATTATTTTAGGTACATTTAGCATATGTATATCCCATCACTTCATGCCTATTTACACTAATATAGCCTACAGGTTTAACCCTTTTTCTAGGCCTAATCATGCATTTCCATAGTAGTCATTACATAATTATTCATTAATCAATAGGTTACTCACATTTACTTACACACCTTTACCATTTCATGCCATTTAAAGTAGCCAAAAGCCTATCATATGCCTCGACCACCACTAACTTTCCATACTTTCATGCACAATTCAACTTCTTATATGCCATGACAAATAATCATATATCATAGGTCTAAAGCACTTGCATTTCCGGCCTTGAATACCACCTAATACCACACTAAGCAAGCCACACACATTCACACGCATATATAAACTCTCAGACAGACCTAAATTTCATACTAAACATGCTTTCTTCTATGCCATTACACTCAATGTCATTTCCTTTCAATACTATAATGATCAATTTAAAACTCAAGTACCCAAAACATAGCTTAACATACCTCAAACTCATGCACACCACTCGGCCAAATTATTACTTGATACTAACATTAGTTCTTTCCATCAAATAACAATTCCATACACCCTCCCTTATGCCTTGGACTACAATTATACAAAGGAAAACCTATCCAAGCAAATTCAAACACTCAAACCACTCTTGAACTCGAAAAACATCTATTAGAATTTAAGGGTCATGAAGTGAATGATTGAATTCACTTACCTCCCTTACTTGAAGATGCAATTGTCACCATTTTAAGGTTGCCACCTTTATTTCCAGCCCTCACAGTCACTTCCTCCCACTTTTTCAAGCTCTCCCTTGCTCCAATTCAACTCAAACAAAAGCCATGTATGTCCCCACAAAAGTTAGGCATCACTAGGAATCATTTCCAGCCAAGAACAACTATGAAAATTCAAAGGAAAAGAATGAAAACTCAGCTTGGCTGCTTGTTGGACTACTTCATTCCAGTAAACTTTGATGAATTTTAACTCATAGCTGAGAACTCTTTTTGCCATTATTCTTTTTCCCTCATCCCCCTAACATTTTAACTTGAATTTAAAAACCTAGAATTTGCAGATATGGGTAAAAGAAGAAGATAATTGTTGCTCTTTAGCTAGTTATGGCATCATTTCTAGCCTAAAAAAGAAGAAAGAGTTTTAGCCTTTATTTAGTGGAAAAATCCACTTGTTAATAAATCTTGCCACTTGTCAAGGCCCTAGGACAGTTGGCAAGTATACAAGTGGGGTCTGTAGCCACCTAAGCCATGCTAAAATAGATCGATTTTTTAGAAAGCTTTAGAAAATCACCAAAATTAATACGGACCTCAAAAAATTACACTGTATATTTTTAAATTCATATTTTAATCCCTCTATCTGATCATAAATTTTTAGGCCAAATTCCATCAGAAGGGTTGTTTTCAAACTGCCTGAATTTGCCTGCCAATCTAAAAAATTATAAGAATTTACAATCGATTTCGAAATTCAAAAATTCTTTCACTAGTGGGCTCAGTGGAGTTTTTAAGCTTTAGGGCCCACTATTTTTAGTCCATCCGGGCACATTCTAGATCATTCCCCACCTAAAAAATTTTTATTACACTAAAGGGTAGCTTACAATCTAAAATGAATTATTGGTTTTGCTAAATTTTTAAATTTTGCCTTTTTCATCAAGTTATAAGCCCTTCAAAATTTCATGACTAGTTTGACTACCTTAGTTTTATGTGCAAGTGACTCAGCACCCTGAGCACACTTTTCATACATAGTGGCACTATTTAAGGAGCCTCAGAATACAAGAGTTACATTTCTTCCCCTCTTAAGAAAATTTCATCCTCAAAATTACCTACAGTAATTTCACAAGAGTAGTGAGTTCTCATCTACTCCTCTAGCTCTTAGGTAACTTCCTCTGTATTATGGTGCTTCCACAACACTTTAACTAGTGGTAAGGACTCATTTCTTAATTATGTAATTTCACGAGCCATAGTTTGTATCGGTTCCTCCTCATAACATAATTTTGACTGTACCTTAATATCTGTTAATGAAATCACATGTAATAGATCCAATCTATACCTCATGAGCGTAGAAACATGAAAACATCATGTATTTACTATAGCTCAAGTGGTAGTACTAGACTGTATGCTCAAGGTCTAACCCTATCTATAATCTCATAGGGTTTTATGAACCTGGGACTTAATTCCTCCTTTTCCTGAATCTCTGCACCTTTCTCCCCAGAGAAACCTCTAGAAACACTTTTTCCCAATTATATGTTTAGTATCTCTCTATTTCAAGTCAGCATATGATTCCTGTCTAATCCCAGCAGCCTTCAACCTTTCTCCTTCACTTTTTCTTCATCCTCTTTAATTAAATCTACATTAGAGATTTTTCTCTCTCTGGCTTCACTCTAACAAGAAGGAGTCATACATCACCTACCATATAATGCATCATATGGGGAAATCCCCAAACTAAACTGGTAACTGTCACCATAGGCAACCTCTACCAAGGACTAGTACTGATCCTAGTTACCTAAAATCTCAATAGCACATCCTTGCAACATATATAGAAATATCTATATCATCCTCTCTAACTGTTCATTAGTCTGAGGATAAAAAGTTATGTTATAAATCAGTCTGGTGCCTAAAGCTACTTATAGCTTCTTCCAAAATCTAGAAGAAAAATTAAGATCCCTATCAAAATGACAATCACCTGCACACTATGAAATATTACTATCTTATCATTATATAGTCTAACTAACCTCTCTAATGATTAATCCATCCCAACTGGGTAATTTGAGTTGTCTTTGTCAATCGATCAACAATTACGCATGCAACATTGCATTTACCTCTAATCAAAGGTAAACCCATCAAAAAATTCATGATCAGCTTTTCTCCTTTCCACTCTAGTATTGTTATAGGATGTAACAATCCAAAGGGAACCGAATGTCCAGCTTCAACTTGCTACCATGTCAAACCCTTGGCATTATATTCTGCCACATCTTCATACCAAACCACCAATAATAAGATTTCAAGTTAAAAATTTGCTCCTAAGATGCATAAAATAAGGAGCCTCATATGTCTCTTTTAATATCCGTAGCCTCAGGTCATTTGTACTAGGTATACATAACCTATTATGATAATACAGATACCCATCCTCTATTAACTCAAACCCTATAGCCTTCCCCACTTAAGCCTTATTTGCCATTAGAACCAGTTGTTTATCTTTCATCTGACTTTTTAATCTGCTGTCTTAAATCTAGCTTTATATGTAACTCAGCTAGTATAGCATCTTTTGTAGTGTACTTCCACTATCATTTGTAACTCTTAGAACCATCATAATTTCCTGCTCATAAAATCTACCACCACATTGGCTTAACCTAGGTGGAAATCAATTACGCAATCACAATTCTTTATCAAATTCAACTAACTTTTTGTCTTAAGTTCATCTCTTTCTAAGTAAAGAGATATTTTAGACTCCTATAATCTATATATATGTAGCATTTCTCTTCATACGTATAGTGACTTCATATTTTCAAAACAACTACAATGGTAGCTAGCCCTAAATCATGGGTTGGATAATTCCTCTCATGTGGCTTTAATTGTCCTGAAGCATAAGCTGCTACATTTCCAACTTGTATTAACACACATCTTAAGCCATTTAGTGAAGCATCACTATGCATTGTAAAGTCCTTATCTTGTTTAAGTTGAATTAAGGTAGGAGCTTCTAGCAGCATCTTCTTCAATTGCTCAAAGCTAGCTTGACACTTATCATTTCAATCAAATTTCACATTCTTTTTAATCAATCTAATTAATGGAGTGGCAATAATGGAGAACCCTTTTACAAGTCTTTTGTAATATCTAGCTAGACCCAAAAAATTTCTCACTTTAGTTACATTCCTAGGTGGTTCCCATTCTAGCACTGCCTTTACCTTATTGGGATTAACATTGCTGGAACTATATGGCCTAGAGTAGAAAATTTACTCAGCAAAAACTCACACTTACTGTGCTTGGCATATAACTATCTCTCTTTCAGGGTCTGTGACAAAACTCTCAAGCACTATTCATTCTCTTTTTGGTTTTTAGAGTACACCAGAATACCATTTATGAATGCCACCACCACTTATCTTAATAAGATTGAAAAGTTCTATTCATTGAATTCCATGAAAGCTGCTAGGGCATTAGTGAGTCCCAATGGCATCACCAAGAACTCTAAATGCCTGCACTGGGTGGGTTCTAAAAGTAGTTTTAGAAACATCAGTTTTCTTAATCTTTAACTAGTAGTATCCAGATCTCAAATCAAATTTAGAAACTATACCAGCCCCTATCAACTGATCAAAGAGATCATCTATCTTGGTAAAGGATACTTATTCTTTATAGTCACTTTGTTTGGCTACCTATAAAGCAATACATAACTTGAGCAACCTACATTTCTCCTTTCCAAATAGCATAGGTGCCCCCCCAAGGAGCTATACCTAGTTTGGTAAAACCCTTATTCAGTAGTTCTTACTACTATACCCTCAATACTTTTAATTTAGTGGGTGCTTTTCTATAAAAAGCAATAAGTACTAGAGCCATACCAAGATTCACCTCAATTTCAAATCTTGTTCCATCTAAGGTGGTAAGCCTAGTAGCTCATCAGGGAATACATTAAAAACTTAGATACAACTAGAATATATGCCATATCAGAGTTAGGAACATTTAGATTAATATCATAGGCTAAACACGCCTTACCCCCTTTTGAAGGAGGTTTTTTTTATATTTTATAGTTTAATAATAAAGATAAGATTGTTCAAAAGACTCCTCTTACCATCCAGTGCCATTATCAATCCTTGTATAGTCTAGAGGGTTAACATTTTATGTTCACAATTAGTCGTAGCCTAATACTTAGTAAGCTAATCCATTCTAGGATTACATCAACTCATTAAAATATGATTCAATTAAATTAGCAACAATCTATGCCCCTAAATCACTAGAGGGCATCTCCTATGCACCCTGTTTATAATCATCCACTACCTCATAGGGTTATTAACTCCAATGTCTACATTAACATGCTCAGGCTCTAACTACCTATTCTATGCTTGTGTAGTACACATATAAGAGGGTATTAAACCATGGTCTACCAAAGTCAAGAATGGAACATTAGATAAACAAAATACCACTTATAACATCTAGTGCTATAGCCTCTTCTCTAGCTCTCATAGCATAGAGCCTGGCTGAAGCACAAGCCCCAATTCTCGTACCATGACTAGCACTAAGTTGCTCTCTTTTAGTTTACCTGTTAGCCCTTATTCTAGGGTACAATCTTATGTCTCTAAGTCTAAGCATCCTCTATCTATTTTTAAGGACACTCTCTTTTATAGTGGTCTTTAATACCACAATGGAGACATTCTCCTCTCTTGCTTACTCTACATTACCACTAGAGTCTCTTCTGACAAATGACATATATGGGAGGTCCACTCATGTTACCCCTATACTAGAGGTACTATCAACCTGAAGAGGTTATCGAGGTTTACTAATAAATGCCTATCTTAACCTATAGGTCTTTGTCTATCTCTGCCCCTAGTACCTTATCTAATAATAGGACTTAGGCTAAGACTATGCCTATAATTGACCTTTTCTCCTCATCCTATCATATGCAGCTAACATTGGCACTACAATATCTCTCTTTCTAAGATTTGGCTATTTATATCCTTGACCCTACATTCAATCCTGTCAAGAATCTCTCACATTCTTTATATATCATTGGAAATAATCTCCTCAGCATACTTTAGGAATCTAGTAAGATCTTTTCATGTACTACTTCTTAATGTACCAAGATAGGGATTACTCTTGCCTGCTATTAGCTAATCACTCGTGACTATAGCTGCTATGCAACATTATTGGGTCTAACTACTGATACATAACCTACTCCTTGTATAGCTATGGTTACAAAATAAGTTGGTTCCTTAACCTCTCTTTCTGTAACTTAACCCATCATATCTTTATTACAGAGGACTTCCTTATCACCCTTGGGTAGCACAACAATTTAGAAGAATTTGAAACTTAGACATTTGCACTTATGTACTTAGCCTAGGAACATTAACATGTGCTCTGATACCACAAAATGTGACACCCCCTACTGGATTCTCAAAGAAGCCTAATAAGTAGTCCACTTCTCAGCAAGTCACCTATCTCACTTCTCCTATGATCATTTGTTTAACTTTTACTCATACTCCACTAGGCAATTTTGTCTTACACAAAATTCAATTCGATCTATTCCTATAGTTTATTTAAGTTTACCTTATCATGTTCAGGCTATAACAGAATGATTTCAAAACAACCCGGTATTTCCTAAAAAGTCGGCAGCACAACGGCTGCTTGGGTCACTATCTTATGATTCTATTCTACCTGTAAACACTTTTATATCATATGTCGTATCTCCTAAACCCTTTATGTCCCCCATATATCATCCTATCAATAACATTTATCACACGACAATCATAGGCCTTAGACCATATTAAATGAACAAAGAGCCTCAAGCTCAAAAGCATAAACATAGATCATATCTAAATATAAGAAACCAACACATGATTAACTATAGCATAATCTATTATATACAAATACTATCTATGTCACTTATATGTATCACACCCATTTTCCCACCTATATACATAGAGTGCCAAAACTATACATCTATATAGGTTAATCTTCTTAAAAATGACCTATAAACTCTACTAAACGCTTAACGAGGTGACACCCTTAATCTTGGTACCTGCGCACTGAAATAAGTATGCTGAGTATAAAAATACTTAGTGGTGAATTCAATCATTAAAAATATATCCAATAGTTAATTCATGTATTATGCTTCTATTCTTGTCTTATACTAATATCCCAGTTCAAATAAAGAAACTAGCATGCATAATTACCATTTTACCACTAAGGTATCTCTGTTCGTAAATCATCCATTTAATCACTATAATTCATGTAAATAATGTTTTAGACTTCTGATTAGTAATTATATGCTTAAGTTATACCCTTTTAAGTCCTTAATCCGTACTAATGGAAAATTACCAAAATACCTATGTGTCATATTCCATAATCATATATGGGTTTATTAATCTTATTTAATTATTTCAACTCAAGAGATAACCCTAATAGACACTAGACCTAGAGGGAAAATAAACTAGTATAGTGGTCCCCATTTTGGACCTACATCGCTACAATGACTTAAGCATATTCTGGCACCCAAGGTGCAAAAATGATATCTGGTCTGCTTAGCTGACCGGCCTATTTAACCAACTAGTATAGTGATCCTCTAGGGCCTTGGCTACTGCACTAGCCTTATTTAAAGATTAACAATGTCACAAACTAGTCTGCACAGTGACCCTCCAACACTTACTCTGCTGTACTGGTAACAAAGTATAAAACAAGTGAGTGTCAAAGTCTAGTCTTACTATCTAACTAGTATAGTGGTTTAAAATGCACCTAGGCTATTATACCAGCACTATCTAAAAGTCAATTAAATGGTAACTGCAAAAATCCCTAAGTTGACCGGTCAAACCATCCAGTAGGTATCTAACTAGTGGCCATTTGGCCTTGATCTATGTCAATTTTCTTACTAACTTACTTTTTATAGTATTATCATCTTAAAAATAGATAGTTACAATTTTTGCAGCATAGTTGGAAATTAGCCCGGTTTAGTATAGCCATAAATAGGTTGTATCGCATAAAATATCAGAAGAATATATTCAAGGATAATTACCAATAAT
>CANXYI010783170.1:0-10037 GCA_948208565.1 Hura crepitans | reverse complement strand
ATTTTCTATCATTTTACATATGCATCATGTACCACACATGCATGCACATGCCATGACATACATGACATACCTTTTGGCCATATGCATACCATTCATCTACACATGCTTTTCTCATCTAAATGACATACCTATCATTATTTTAACATTAATCACATATAATGGTATGCTTATCTCAACTAAACATGCGCACACATGCATAAACCTACACTTATATACACATGTTCATGCATGTACACATACATTCAAATGACAATATGCATTTACCACATCAAATTCACATACCTATAGTAGTTTTACCCCTTTTTCCACTAAGTTAGAGCCTTTTCTCCCTTTGTTCCTCACTATTTCTTCTCACACACTCCAAAAAAGCACTATTCACTCCATATTCATATCTTAAATTTAAGGCCCTTTCTTGCAATTTTAAGGCTAGAAATGGATTCTAAGGCCTATGGAATTTCATTTCCATATAAAAATATCTGAGCTTTGGGTGTGTTTTGGTGGAAAGAGGAAGTAAAACTTAAGGGGAGGATTTCTTCAAGTTAGCATCTGCTTTTTGGGTTCTAAGGGTGGAAGATAACTTCTCTTACACATTTAACTCATACATATATGTGGGGAGGCTTTTATATTTAGTGGTAGGTTGCTTAGATTGTGACATGTGGCTATCTAATGGCCCACAAAATTTTAGTTTCGACTTAAACTTCAAGAAATTTTAAAAATTATTTTAAACTTTTAAAAATAATTGCTTTTGTCCAAAAATCCTCGATTATGCCCATTTAGAGCCTCGTAAAATTTCAAGCCCAAAATCCAATGGCAAGTGGGTGAATTATTCACTTGCTATAATAAGAAATTTTAAAAAATTATCAAATGACCTTAAAAAATTAAAATTCCTTCACCAATGAGTTCTTCATTAGAATTTTTGACCTTTAGGGTATGATAGTTTTAGGTCTGTCTAGGCACAGCCCGGGACATCCCTAGCATAAACTCATTTAAGGCCATTATTCACTAGTTTACTGCCTAAAAAGAATTATTGGTTCTGCTAAAATTTTAAATTATTTTATTTTTCTCATTTTCTGGCTCGTCAAAATTTTATGACTAATACACATTTTCTTTAGCCCTACAAGGGTGTCTCGACTCCTAGGGAACCCTATTTAAGACTCAGAGGTACTATTCATGAAACCTCAATTTATAGATGTTATAATTCTTCCCCTCTTAAGGAATTTCGTCCTTAAAATTACCTGGTGAGAATAGGTGCAGGTACTTAGCCTTCATCTACTCTTTACTTTCCCACATAGCCTCTTTTGTTTTATAATGTTTCCATAGCACCTTAAACTAGTGGTATAGCTTTATTCCTCAATTACTTAACCTATCTAGACAAAATTTATAAAAGTTCTTATTCATAAGTCAAATTTAGCTACACTTGAATATCTTCTATAGGTATAACATGTGATGGATCAGATTTGTATCATTTGAGCATCAAAACATGGAATACATCGTGTGTCTATTGTAACTCAGGTGGTAAAGCTAATATATATGCCAATGGTCACACACATTCTATAATTTTATAAGGGCCAATAAATCTAGGAATGAGCTTCCCTTTCTTGCCAAACTTGAGTACCTTTTTCTATAGTGATACCTTCCAAAATACTTTTTCATCCACTTCATATTCAATATCTCTCCTCTTTAAATTAGCGTATGATTTATGTCAATCGGTGGCAGCCTTCAATCTATCTCTTATAATCCTGACTTTCTCTTCTACATCTCTGACCAAATCAAGTCCCATAATCTTATTTTCCCCCACTTCACTTTAGCAAATAGGAGTTTTGCATCTTTTACCATATAATGCCTCATAAGGTGTCATGCCTAAGCTGGCCTAATGGCTATTATTGTATGCAAACTTAGCCAAAGACAAGTACTGGTCCTAACTTCCTTTGAATTCTATGCAATAGTTGTGTAACATGTCTTCTCATACCTGTATCACCCCTTCTGACTACTAATTTATCTATGGAAAAAAAAGCTATAATGTATGTCAATCGGGTATCGAGTGCTTCATGTAACTTCTTCTAAAATTTGGAAGTAAACTGAGGATCTCTATCTAAAATAATTGCTACTAGTACACCATGCAGTCTTACAATCTCATCAATATACATTCACGCCAGCTTATCTAAAAGAATAGTCTATTCTCACAAGGATAAAATGAGTTATCTTAGTTAGCATGTCCATAATCACCCATACTACATCACATTTGCTTTGAGTCATTAGCAATCCCATCACAAAATCTATAATAACTTTTTCCCATTTCTATTTTGGTATTATTATTAGATGTAACAATCTAGATGGAACTTGATGTTCAGGCTTTACCTACTGATAGGTCAAACATCTAGCCACATACTCTGCTACATCATATTTCATTCTTGGCCACTAATAATAAGGCTTCAAATCTAGGTATATCTTTATGCTTCCTAGATGCATAGAGTATGGAGCTTTATGTGCCTCTTTCAAAATTTGTGTTTTTAGCTCATCTATGTTGGCCACACATAATCTACCATAATGATATAGACATCCATCCTCTCTCAGTTCAAACTCAGTAGTCCTCCCCTCTTTAACTTTACTTATGGTCTACTTAAGTTGTTAATCTTGTGTTTATACCTCTTTTATTTACTACTTGAAATCAAGTTTGATTTGCAGTTTAGCTATGATAGCATCTTTCTATGTGTACTCGATTCTAACATTCATTGCTCTCATAGTAGCTATGAATTTTTAACTCAATGTATCTACAACTACATTTGCCTTTTCTGAATGATCTTCTATCAAGCAGTCATAATCTTTTATCAACTCTAACTAGTGTCTTTGCCTCAAGTTTAACTCTTTTTATGTGAGGAAATATTATAGGCTCTTATAATCAGTATAAATGTAGCATCTTTCACCATATAAGTGGTGTCTCCAAATTTTCATTGCGAAGACAATGGTAGCTAATTCTAGGTCATGAGTAGGATAATTCCTTTCATGTGGCTTTAATTTTCTAGAGGCATAAGCTATTACTTTACCTTCTTAAATCAAGACACAACTAAGCCCATTGTGTAAGGCATCACTATAAATGACAAAATCTTTCCCCTATTTAGGTTGAGTGAGGATAAGGGCTTCTATTAACATCACCTTTAAGCTATCAAAGCTTCCTTAATAGTTGTCATCCCATTCAAATTTCACATCCTTTCTTAATAACTGAGTTAATGGAGTTGTAATCATTAATAAACCCCTCATAAACCTTCTATAGTAACTAGCCAATCCTTGGAAGCTACGTATCTCAATCACATTCCTAGGAGGTTTCCAGTCAATACTACTTTAACTTTGCTTGGGTCTACTTTGATACCTTCTATTGAGGCAATATGGCCTAGAAAGGCTACTTTATTTAGCTAAAACTCACATTTACTTAATTTAGCATACAATTATTTTTTCCCTTAAAGCCTATAATACAATTTTAAGGTGCTATTCATGTTCCTCTTAAGTTGTGGAATATACTAGAATGCCATCAATAAACACCACCACAAAACTTATCCAAGGATCATTTAAAGACACTATTCATTAGGTCCATGAAAAGCTATTAAGGTATTAGTGAGCCTAAAAGGCATAACTAGGAACTCATAGTACCCATATGTAATGCTTGTAAATTGGGACTTCATGAACAGTACCTCTAGGACTCAAACAGTGCTCCTAAAGAGCCAAAACACCTTCATAAGGCCTAAGAAGTGTTATACTAGTTAAGAAACTTTTTAGAAAATTGATAAAATGAATTAATTTAAGAATTTAACATAACCAAAAATTTATTTTAGGCCATAACCTAGTGAATTGTAGCCTTAAATGGACTTGGCCCAAGAATGACCTGGGGTGTGCTCGAACAAACCTAAAAATATCATACCTTAAAGGTTAAAAATTCCACTGAGTTTAGTAGCAAAGGAATTTAAATGTTTTGAGGTTGTTCAATAATTTTTTAGAATTTCTCAATTTTTTGAGGGATTAGTTAAATGACTTGCCGATGGAATTTTGACATGAAATTTTACGAGGCCCTAAATAGGCCCAATTGAGTATTTTTAGAATAAACATTATGATTTTAAAGGTCTAAATGAATTTTTAAAATTGCTCAAAATTTTAGTTAAAATAGAGATTTTTTTGGGCGCTCGAGTGCTGTGTGTCAACACTCGAGGCACCCACTCACCACTATAAATATCCTTTTATTGCTATATAGACTCTTATATTACCACCTCACCCTTCACCTTCTTCCTCCCCCATTTCTCCTTTTTGGCAGCCGATGCCAACTAACCCCAAAATCCCCCTTTTTGCTTCTTTTCTTCCTCTATTCTTTACCATTCCACCACCCAAAATCCCTATAATTATATAAGAATTTATCTTTAGAGCTTATAGATACCATTAACTTTTCTTAGAAGTGGGAAAAATTCCCTCAAATTCAAGTTGTACATAAGGTGGCCTAACAAGTTAAGGTATAAGTGGTTTTTCTCACTTTTTATTTTAGTTTTAAGTAGCACTCTTAATTCTAAAAATCACCAAATTTTTAGATTTTCAATTTAAGCCTTGTATGATTTTCTATGAATTTTTTAAGCTAGGAATTATATTATGTATGCATAAGGAGTAATTAAGGAGAATAAGGGAATTAAGGCTTTTAAAGTGTGAGAAAGGACTTAAAATTGATATAGGTATGTGAATTTTATATAAATTGGACATGCCATGATGTGTGTGATCATGAAATACCATAATTATGGTATGAAATTCATGGTTTGATCTTGTATTATATGGGAAATGTGTATAAAAGAATGGTTTGATGTTAATTATATGTGTTAATGATAATTTAGATGTGAATTTGGTGAGAAAAATATAAGCTTAGTTATGGACTTGATATGGTCGAGAGGTGTAGCGATGGCATGTATAGCAAGTGATCATAGTGGGAATGATGAGAAATGACATGTATGACATAAATATGAATGTGTGTATGTGAATTAGGTGAGGAAAGGCATGTGTGTGCATGATCATGGTATCACTGAGAGGTGTGTGCATGATAGCATGGCATGGCATGTGTGGTATGTTATGTGTACATGTGTGTGTATGGAAGAAATATGATATGTGATAAAATGTAAGAATGTGCATATGTGTGACCATGAGCAAGTGCTAGCTAAGACGTATGGCATGTTTGCATGACATTGTATGCGTGTGTGGTATGGTGTATGGTGTGTGTGTGTATGTGTGATGTGATTTGAGAATACTATGGTGTATGGCATGAATATGACATGGAATGTGTAAGAGGATATGAATGAATGTGGTGCAATGTATGCTAAGTAAAAGTAATGATAATGTGGTAAGAAATTGGTGTAATAATTAGTGTGAAGATGTCATGAACAAAATGGTATAAAGTGACTTAAAAAGAACCTAAAAAGTGGTATATAACTTGGGCATTGCATGTAATTGAATTAAATTGCTTTTAATGACAAGTTAAGATTAATTTGGTTGGCTTATGATACTGAATGAAATGAGTTTATACATGGCCTATAATGGCATGAAATGGTGGATTGAAATAGCATGAGAAAATGCCTAGTAAATAGTGGCAATTGGCCTATAGCAGTGTCACAAAAATGGAATTTGGCCCATGACTATTTTAAGACAAATGGACAAATTGGTGATGACCTATAACTAGAACATAAAATGGACACATAATAGGATTTGTAATAATGGCATGACAAATTCATAAAAAATGACCTGGAACTGTTAGAAAATGGACTTATAACTGTCCAGTATAAAAATGGACCTATAACTATCTGGAATAAAAAGTGACCTATAACTGTTCGGCTAAAAATAAACTGCTAAAAATGGCCTATAACTATATATCAATCACTTAGAAATAATTTAAATATTTGATCAGTAATGGAATAAAAAAATAATTATGAGATAGGTGGCTTATTAGTTATACACCCATTGAATGGGTTAACCAATTAACTATGGGTTTGCAACTGCTAGTGGTACTGGTCCTTTGGGCCTTTACTAATATGATGATATAGTTGAGTGCAACCGTGAAGGTCCTAGTAATTAGGCCACTGCACTAGGTCAGTGCAATGACTAAGATTCACTAGCTGAGCCACTATATATCATGATGTTGATATTTCTGTCTAGTACAAGAAAATCCCTATTTTCATACCAAGTGGGTGTAGCCATTAAGGTCCACTAGCTGGCCACTACACAGATGGATTGATAAGATAATGATATGATGACATTTTTATTTGTCTAGTACTAGGGAGTTCTAGGTCCCTACTATTAGACTAGGTGATCGAGGTTCACTAGCTAGGCCACTGCACTAGGTTAGTGTAGAGATTGAGGTCCAAAATATGGGCCATTGTATAGCATTTAGTTCCATTTTTATCTAGTGTATTAAAATAAAAGATGACAACCAATATTGATGAGACAACAAATAAAAGCACAGGAATGGCATAAGACTAATAAGTTAAATAATGAGACAAAATATGAGATGAATTAATATAATAATTTGATCGATTAATAAAATAAAATTATTGTCATAACATGTACTTTATATGATGCATAATGCATTCATGACAAGTGTGATTTGCATGTATTCTTGCATGATATGTTTTTATTATATCAAATTAACCACTAAGTTTTAAACTCAGCATATTAATGTTTCAATACACATGTAGCAAGAAAGTAGCTTAACAGCCTCTGTAACTTTTGTAGTATAGTAGTGTTAGCAACTCAAGGGTATATTTTTGTTCTTTTGATAGGGATTAAAGAGCATGTATATAGTATGGGTTTTGGACATAGTTAACATGGTAGCTGAAGCTATTTGTATATTTTAAGTCTAAAGCAAATATTGTATAAAGGCCTTTTATCTGAATGGTTTTATTTTTTGAAGTTCTATTGATTGTAGACCTGAGGCCCTATGTGATGATTGTGATACCTATGATGATGATATTGAAGGACTAAAAGGTCTAGTGGTTGATAGAAATACAATGAATTTTATGTAAAGTGTTTTCACAGGTACATTTTTAAGAAACATCACCCGAGTAGCCATTATGCTGCCCAACATTTTAAAGAATCAATTAATGCCTATAAAATGGATTTTTATGTCTAATATAACCTAAATAATAATGACTAAATGTTAAACTAAAGATTTAGACAAAATCTATCTATTAAATAAATAAGTCAATAAGTGTTAAAGAATGTGAGCTAAAGAAATTTTAGGATGGGTGACCTAGTGGGAAATTGTACCTCTTATCAGGTTTCTTTAGGAATAGGTAGGGGTGTTACATTTAGTTGTATCAGAGCCTAAGTTCAGGCATTCTTAGGTCTTTTTCATAAGTGCCAGTGTCTAGGATATGATTTTCTGATAAGCTACACTACAATGAGGCTGATAAGTTGTTCTTTTGTAGTGATAATAGATGAGTGAAAGGATTCCAAAACAATGAGAAGAAGAGGTAGGTAGCCATACTCTTACCACTGTGCATGGAGCAATAGCTACACCAGAGCCCAATGATGCTACACAATAGCCATAGCCGTAGATTTAAGCCTCTCTAGCACTTCTATAGTAGATTGTAGATTTGTTGAGATACACATTAACAACAGCTCTTGTGCCACCTCCACCAGCTCCTGTATCTCCTTTACCTCCAGCTTCACCATAGAAAACCTACTTGGAGAGTGTTAAAAAGATAGGAGTAATAGATTTTTTGGGTACCAAAGAAGATGATGTAGCTAAGGTAGAGTATTGGCTGGAGAGGACACTAAGGATTCTTGAGCAATTAGGATGTATAGAGGAGTAAAGTTTGAAATGTTCTGCCTCTCTTCTCTAAGAGAAAGCTTTCCATTAGTGGAATACAACTAAGAAGAGGAAATTAGCAGTAGATGTGACCTAGGAATTCTTTTTATAAAAGTTTAAGAAGAGATATATCCCAAATTCTTATAAAGACAAGAAAAGACTAAAGTTTCTAAACTTGAAGTAGGGAAGAAGATCTGTGTTAGAATATGAG
Source organism: Hura crepitans (assembly GCA_948208565.1). Taxonomy (NCBI): domain Eukaryota; kingdom Viridiplantae; phylum Streptophyta; class Magnoliopsida; order Malpighiales; family Euphorbiaceae; genus Hura; species Hura crepitans. The sequence continues at coordinate 2,001 of CANXYI010783170.1, read as the reverse complement.
AAAGATTTTGCAAGATTGAGTTGATATGTAGAGGAATTTGTTCTTACTAAAGATGAAAGGTGCAAAAGGTTCCTGAATAGCCTTAACGTTGAGTTACACATACAAATAGCTAATCGAAGGTTATAGACTTTGTAGTTTTGGTAGCAGCAGCCTATGATATAGAAGAGATGTTGCAAGAAAAGAGGGAGATTTTCTAGAAGAAGAGGTAGTATACAACAGGTCAGACTAGTTTAACACTTGGGTTTAGAAAGAGACAAAGGGAGAGTCGGTCTCAATCAGGGTTGCAAACATAGAGGCAAACACAGCCACAGAGGTCAAGTTAGGCTTTTGTATCTAGACCCAAACCTTCCTAACAAGCCTCTAGTGCACCACTATCATCACTATCTGGCAGAAATGCACCCCCGACCTATTAGACTTGTAGTATAAGGCATCGGAGGTAGCATAGACAAGTAAGGGGTAAGAAAATGTTTTATCTATAGGGCTAAACATCATTTTAAGAGGGATTGTCCCTTGATGTAGACTGAAGCTGCCTCGACTCAGGCATCAACAATACCCTAGAATAGGGGACAAAGACAAAACAAAGGAGACTAATCGAGTAGTAGTCAAAGGACCAAGTCAGAGGCACAGGCTGTAACGACCCTATCACCCGCTTGCAGATATTGTCCGCTTTGGGCCAAAGCCCCTCACGGATTTGTTCTTGGGCAAAGGGATGGACTTTCCAAGTGGTCACCCATCTTGGTACTGCTCTAGTCCGAATACGTTTAACTCTGAAGTTCCTATGGAATCTGAACCACCCCTTTACCCAAAACGCGTCAGCAAGGGAATGCGTCTTTACAATCTTCCCTCCATTCTGATATGGGATACGTTTCCTATCTGCCCTAAGCGTGGTCCCTAAAATGTAACACTCGCTACCAGTTTTACCTCCTAAACTGATAAGGTGTGTTATCCTCCTGTGTGTCTATAACTCGGGAGTATCGCCGTCAGTCGCTACTAAACATTTCTTAATATTCGGGCTGCTTATCTAGCCCAAATCTAAACCTGCAAGAAAATCACTTCTAAACAACATATAACTTCCACATGCACCAATGGACCCTCTGGTCCTCCAAATCACAGTCATTCAATCAATAGCACTCAATCATAGGGTCAAAGACCCACCAATCATCATGCATTCACAAAACAGCCATTTTCTATACATGATACTGTAATTCAAACCATACAATCTATAACCACATGTACATGAGTGCAAACCTATACATCTTATAAAAGAAAGAAGACAATATACCAAAAAGACTCGTGTTCAGCTACACTGTACTCCTCGTCTGATGCTGTGGGCCCCTCTGTCTACTACCTGCGATCGGAACACTGATACACTGAGTATAAAACTCGGTGGTGGAATATACCAAAATAAATATGTCATTTTATGCACACAATGCAATTTCACAAGCAAATCTGTATTATCTGACTGTAGTTACTCTTCTAGGCCATTTACATGTATTACATTTATATAATTACTCTACTAGACCTTTTAAGCCTAAAATTCTTATCATCATTTACTTAATTGTTCTTCTAAGCCGTTTAAAGACTCAACTTCTTATTATCAATCACTTAATTACCTTTTTAGGCATAGTTATCCTTCTAGCCATTTAAAGATTTAATCTCTTATTATCATTGCCGTAATTACGTTTTAGGCCCATGACATATAGACATCACTTTAAGACACTAGATATAAGGGATATATGGTGTGCAGTGGTCCACTTTTAGGACCTAGGTAGCTGCACCTACCATGCCTGTACCGGGAGTGAATGACAGAAATGGCCTGATCCATTTCTGTACCCGTAAATATAAATATATATACCGGGAGTGGTACGCTTGAGGTAGGTCTAAGAACCATCTCAAGGCCACGATAATATATCCTATAGTGCAGTGGTTCCCTGTTGAACCTAAGCGGCTGCACCCATACCTGGCAGTGGGTCCCACGGGACCGACTACCTAGTAGCTGCT
>CANXYI010783085.1:0-10661 GCA_948208565.1 Hura crepitans | reverse complement strand
CACCTCAATTTCAAAATCAAGCTCCAACTATAGAGGCAAACCTGGCAACTCATCAAGAAACACTTTAGTAAACTTAGACACTATAAGAATCTATTCATGTATTAGGTTAGAAGCATCAGTGGTAATGACATGGGCTAACTAAGCTATGCACCCTTTTTGGATGAGTTTCTTTGCTATAATAGCAAAGATGAGATAGTTCACACAGTTTCTCTTACCCATAACTATCATTGTCTATCCCTCTATAGTCTAGAGGGTCAGCCTCTTATTTTTAGAGTTAAGTATAGCTTGATGCTTTAACAACCAGTCCATTCCTAAAATCACATCAAACTTATAAAAAGGCAATTCAATCAAATCCATAAGAAACAAACATTCTTAGATGACTAAAGGACACTATCTATACACTCTGTTCACATTCACACTCTATCCTATAGGATTATTGACTTGTATATCTATGTTCACATGCTCAAATTTTAGTTCTCTATCATGTGCCAATATGGTGAATATATATGAATATGTAGATCCTAGGTCTACCAAAGACAAAACTGGAACATTAAATAAATAAGAAGTACCAATTATGACATTTGGTGCTACTGCCTCTTCTCTGGCTTAATAAAATACTTTCTAGCTAGGGCATAAGCTTCTGATCTAGTCTTTTGACTAGGACTAGGTTGATCCCCTCTACTCTATCTCTGATCACTATTCTAAGGTGCAATTGTGAATGCCTAGGTGTGAGCACCCTTAAGCTATCTCAAAGGATAGTCCTCTAATAGCGGTCCTTGTTACCATAAGTAAAGCACTCTCCTCTTCTACCAGACCTACACTACACCCAATGGCTCTTATTACAAGTATTATAGGTTAGGGGTCCATTCCTATTACTTAAAAAACCAAAAGTACTAATAGCTCTAGAAGGCCATTAGGGTCTAACTGTGGAAGCTTGCCTAGATCTTTGACACTATGTCTATTTTGATGCTTGATGCATATACTAAGATTGTGATAGTGTCTCTCTCCCTCTCTTACTATCTCCTAGGGCTACACTAGATTGCCTTATAGTAAACTGTCTCTTTCTTTAAAAGAAGTCTCTCTTTTCTTGTACCATTTCCTCCATGTCATAGACAGATACCACTAATATAGTAAAGTTTGTTACCTTTGGGTTTGCTATCTATATTCTCAACTCCACATTTAACCCTTTCAAAAATCTTTTACACTTTTCCACTTAATTGTGATTAAACTCCTTTATGTATCTAATCGACTGAGTAAAATCTTTCTCATATTCAGCAACTATCCTCCTACCTCTTTTTATCCTTATAAGACTCAAGATGTATCTCTTTTTGAATTCTATCAAGAAAAACTCCTATATGAGATCTTTCACTCACTTTACCCTTCTGATAGTATCTCACTAATGGTACTCTTCTTCTTGTAAAAGGGAAGTTGTTCATTTTAGACTATCTTCTTTTGAGCATTCTAGCTATTCTAAAATCCTAAAAATCCTTTCCAACTAGTACTCCACCCATGCTGCATCATCCTCATTCATGCAAAAAAAAAATCCATAGCTCCTATTCTTTTAATTCTCTCAAATGGTGTCTTTTTACATAGAAGCTGGGGGTGGTGGAGGTACTGAAGTTGGTGGAAGAGGTGGAGGTAAAGGTAGAGGTAGAGCAGCAGGTGCCGAGGTGTGCCTCAACAGATTAACTATCTGCTACAATAGAGCTGGAGATGTTTCTGCCTATTATTGTGCTTGAGGTTATGGCTTATATGTAGCTTCACTAAGCTTAGGAGTTACTGCATTATCTACTCCCTATATTGTAGTAAGAGCATAACTGTCCACTTCCTCTACTTTTTTCTCTTCAGGTCTATCAGCCATCTTATATTACTATAGAAATCACAAAACTTATTAGCCTCTTTATAGTGCATCATAATAGCATAACCAACCTTAGACTCTGGCACTCATGTAAATTACTAAGGAATTTTAAGCCTAGGCTCTGATACCACTAAATATAACACCCCCTACCGAATTCCTAAAGAAACTCGAGAGGCAATGCACTTCCTGCCAGGTCACCTATCCTAGAATTTCTTCAAAGGTAAACTCTTTAACAATTATGGACTGTTCTAGAACTATATCGGATATTGCATAAATGTCTAGTCAAATCCTTAATCTTGTTCATACATGGTCTAATAGACTTAAAAAACCATTTATAGACACTTTCTAACTCATAGGAAATTAGGCAAGACAATGGCTACCCGAGTGACATACCAAAATTTTTTTCACCTATTAAAAACACTTTTATAGATACATAATCAATAAAACTCCATTTAGGCCCTCTTAGTACCCTAGTCAACATTAGCACACATCATAAATATACTAGAATCACACATACAGGGCCTCAGGCCTATAGTTATCAAAACCTCAAGCAATCAAAACAAACACAACACCTGTTTATATATATACCATCTATGCTTTATATACAGACATAGCAGCTTTTAAGCATGATAAACCATGCCTATAGAAATTTATATGAGTGCCACTACTAAAAAGAATAATTTTCTTTACCCTTCAACACTTGTATTGCTACACTACATGATCACCGAGGCTACCTACTTATCGTTGTTACCCGCGCACCGCAACACGAGTACAGTAAGTATAAAACTCAGTGGAATATTTAAACAATTTAAAACATGCCATATGCATTAAGATAGACATGTAAGCATAAAATAGTGGTCTAGGTGTAGATTGTGTGCAATATGCTAAATGATTGATGCCATTCAGATGATGTCATATTTTCTTCAAATTTACCAAAATGCCACTGGGGTTCATTTATTAAATTTATCATAAAAAAATTTCATCAATTATTTTAAATTTACATTTTACTCTATTTAAGTCCATTTCGTAGGCTCGACTAGATAGATAACACTTACAGACATTGGACCAAGAGGGAACTAAAAAATATGCAGTGGCCCACATTTTAGACCCTGACTACTGCACTGGCCTGATATAGCCATAGGGATGAGTTCATAGGAACCTCCCAAATGGCAAAAATACTGAGTAAATGTGCATAGGGATTAGTCCATAAACCTCCCAAGGGCAACTGATCATATTAAATATTTCATTCGGGTCTTTCTAGTAGATTATTGTAGTGGCCCCTTTAGGGACCTTTGCTACTCCACCTGCATAGTCTGATATATAGTCAAAAGCACTAGCAATAAAGAGTGTTTACCCTACAGACTAGTGTAGTGGCTTAATTATGAACTCGGCCGTTGCACCAACCTAGTCTGATAAACAGACAATCTAGCAACTGCTAATCCCAAAGTTGATCGATCAACCCATCTAATGGGTGTCTAATTAATCAGCCATTTGACTTCATTTTAAGTTCATTTCTTTAGTGGTCATCTTTTTATAATATTACAAGTCGAAAAACATATACTTAAAATTTTTTATTAGACAATCAATTTTTTGACCTGGACAGTTACAGGTCATTTTTAAGCCTATTGAGCAATTATGGGTCAATTTTTTGAATTATTTTAACTCATTTTTAAGGCATATTTAAAAGCAGATTTAATCTAGTCTAGCCCATTATTTTTGTTCAATTATTCACATGCTATACAATTATTTTAAGCAGGTCCTAAAATGATTTTTAACGGGACAGTTATTTGTCATTTTTCTACCTTGTGATAGCCATTTTAGGTTCATTTTAGGACCTTTTTCTATGCCAATTACACTCAAAACCATGCATTTCCATAGGCCTGAAGCCAAGCTCAAATAGGTATTTCAAATTTCCATAGAAAGGTACTATTTTGTGGCTAAAACTAGCCCATTTACATGTCCACTTTTCATGCCATTTCAAGCAAATTTCAAGTTTAATTTTTCAACCTTTTTTATCCTTTAAAAATGTCCCATATTATAACCATTTCATGCCATACTAATCATAGACATTCATCTAGATCATGCCATATAAATAATGCCATATTCCTACCATAAATGTCATGCCATTAGGCACACACATGCTAGTTAGGCCATACCTCATTTTCATGCCATTTAACCTTGCAAAGCCCTCGACCAATAGCCTTAAATCACCTATACATGCTTTCAATCACATTCAAGAACACATATACACATTTTAACACCATATAAGCATGCCTACATAGACATTATGCCTTTACCATGCAAACTAAGCTAGCACACACTTTGATCATGCCTCAGCCACTTTACACGCACACACACACTAAGCTTTATTCACCAATCTCTTTACCTACACCTCACATGGCATTAATGGCAAGCCATATACCATACCATATGCCAAGTCACATGTCATACACTTAGCCTACCCACCAAACAACCTTTCGGCCTAATGAAGGCACCCACCAAAAGTCATAATTCTCACCATATATCCATACAATTCATATATCTTTTATGTTATATACCTTAGAAATCATGCCAAATATCCTTAATAAGTTGTACACAACCTTGCCAAAACCTCTTAGTGAAAAGGAAATCTTGCCTTACCATACATTCCTTTCCTCAAATCAACATCCTAATCATGTATTACATATAATGTTAGCATAAACATGTAAATAAATCACCTATTTCACACATATTAGCCATAAACCACACTATTTCCATACAAGAAATCTTAGCCTATCATATATGAATTCCATGATTCATCCTTTAAATGCCTTAAATTCACTTACCTCACTATCAATGGAGTTGAATTCTATAATTCAAGCTTGAAAGAAATCACTAAACACCTTATTTCTTCCTTAGCCTGCATTCACACTATCTCACCTTTAAAAATCCACCAAAAATCACACACACCATAAATTCAAATCCCAAGCATATAGGTATTCTTAGGATCATCAAATCCCTTAGGTAATAAATTAAAAAGGGCTGAATTACTTACATGTTAAAAGTTCCCCTTTTAGTCCTTTTTGATGTACACCTTGAGCTCCCTTGAATTTTCTTGAGCTCTAGACACTCATATGGCTTCCAACGCCTTAACAAATCAATTCTTAACATAATTAGGGGATTTTTGGTGACAATAGATAAAGAAAAAGCTTGCAAAAAGGCATGAAATTGGTTGACACAAGCTAAAAATGGCATCAAGAGGGAGGAAGAGGAAAAAAGAAGGAGAACGGAGGTAGAGAGTGGATATGACTAAGTGGACACATAGGTGTCACTTTAGGCCTTATATAGGTTGTGAGGTGGCATGGGTGGGGCCTATATGCCACCTAAATAACTCATAAAAGGTCATTTTTGGCATAAACTTTAAGGAACTTTAAAAAATCACTCGGACCTAAAAAAATCATCATTTTTGTATTAAAAGTCCTTAATTAGTCCCATTTGAAGGCTTATAAAATTTTACGATCAAATTCCACCAATAGGATAGTTAACCAACTAGCTCGATTTACATGCAAAACCATAAAATTAAGAAAATTTGCAAATGACCTCAAAATTCAAAAAATCCTTAATTAATGGACTCAAGAGAATTTATAGCCATCAAGATATGGTAGTTTTAGGTCCAGCTAAGCACATCCTAATTTATTCCCTAGCTAACTCCATCTGGGCATATAACCCACTAGATTCTAGCCTAAAATAATTTATTGGTTCCATTAAATCTTTAAATTAAGTGAATTTCATCATTTTATGGCCGCTCAAAGTTTCATTAACAATACCCCTACCTCGAGCCTCATGAAGGTGACCTGGCACTTCGTAAACACTTTTCAACCTCAATGGTATTGTTCACAAAGCCTCGACTCACAGGCGTTCTAGCTCTCTTCTAAAAACTTCTTGTGTGGATTACCTTAGAGGTGTTTCTAGTTGAGGATCATTATAGTTTGTGACAACTATGTGAGAAGAGCAAAAGAAATGGAAAGCTGCATATTGGAATCGCATTGAGAATTTATGATAAATACTTAATATGTGATTTCATCTATTATAAATTTTTTTATTTTTTCAATTTTTTGATATTCCATAAAATAAATGGAAAGCTACATATTGGGTTCCATGGATGCTTTTTTTCATTGCGCATGACTACATGGAAACTAAAAGAATATACTTTCAATTGTTTTTCTTATGATTTCACATGATAGTAGGTATTAAATCCATATTTTTAAGTTGTAATCATGTTTATTGTGCTTTATATAAGTGGTGGTGCTTTTCCATAAAGATTATGATACATATTAGAGTAGATATGTTGATGAAAGCTTTATACTATTAAGTAATATAGAGAACACATATGAATTACTAGATGTATTATTAATAGGTTCCACCATAAACCCTATTATCAGATGATCAATGACTTGGTCCTTATATTGGGTTAAAATAATTATGCCTATGTAGCTTATTATCACTCTTGCACTGAGTAGTGACTCTAACTCTTATCTCAAGCTTACTCCACTCAAAGTGTTTTATCTTATAGTTCATAATCAATAGTTTAGTTTCTCATTAAAAATAAACCCAATTATTTAAAGTTGTATGGTGATGTAACCTATATCTACTAACGAGATCTATTTTAATAAATTTACTAATCTCCTTTGCCCTTAATTTGTTGAAAGAATAAACTTCCACCCATTTTGAGAAATAATCAATTTCTATCATAATGTGCTTATACCCCGCTGATTGCAAACAATATTATCTCCTAATTATGCCAATACCCTATATAATGAATGGTCAAAGGGATGGCAAACTTATTAGTTCCAAAAGTAGCAATTGGCTCAGATTAAAGTAGATTTGGCATTTATGGCACTTGTTCACAAAATTTTTACAATCAATATCTATGATTAGCTAATAATATCATAGCCTCGTTATCTTTCTTGCTAGATTTTTCCCATTCATGTGAGGTCTACATACCCCCTTGTGTACTTTTTCCATAATTCTCTATGCTTTGGCTTTATTCAAGCATCAAAGTTGTATTCCATCATGATGCCTTCTTTATAATACACTCTAAAATATAATGAAGTGAGAAGATAACTTTTGTTGAGCCTTCTTGTACTTTTCATTGGCATTCTTAGGATGCTTTCCCTTTCTAGATACTTCATAATATCATGATACTAAGGTAATCCATCTTTATATTTAACTTGTGAAATAATGCCTATGTATAATAGGTATCCTGCCTTTATAAAATACATTGGTTTGAGTGGTAAAGGCTTTAGATATTTTATCACCAAAATTAATACTGCTAAAGTGTCTGCTACTTGGTTTTATCCTTGAGGAATGTGATAGAATGTGCATGTTTCTAGTCTTTTAACTAGATTTACCATTATTCTAATATAGCATGCTAGATTCTCATCTTTGATCTCTATGCTCCATTTCCTTGTTGAATGACCAACATGAAATCTCTATAAATGTTAATTGTCTTTACCCCTAGCTTGTATAAAGGTTTCAAACCATAGATACAAGCATCATACTCTGTTATGTTGTTGGTTAATTGGAATTCCAACTTCTTAGTTAAAAACATCTACTCTTCTTCAAGTGTGATTAGTAGGACACTTGCACCTACACCTTTGTAATTGATAGCACCATCAAAATACATATTTTATTCTTCTTAGAAAATGCCCTTATGTATTCATCTAGAAATTCAATTTCAACCTTGTCACTATCAACTGGTTGTTGTGCTAAGAAGTTCACCATTGCTCAACCCTTAGTAGTTTTCCTTGTGATGTAGGAGATATTAAACTCTTAGAGTGATAAAATCCATTTTCCCATTTTGCCCACTAGCAAGGGTGCAGTTCAGAGGTAGCATAAGGGATTTTGTTTTACCACAACTTTAACCTTGTACGACTAAAAAAGTGTTGTAATTTCTTAGACACCTAGATAACTCCCAAACAAGTTTTTTCAACCTCCATATGCTTTTGCTAATATGCTGAGTAGTTTCTTAGTAAGATTAGTAAACAACATATTCCACCCTAAGCTCATCTAGGTGGCTTTACAACTAGAGGGATAACTAAATACTACTTGATGGCCTTAAAAGCCTTAGTTGCAAGCATTTTTATGATAGCTTTAACCTTCTCTAGATCCACTTCAATTCCATTCCTGTTTACCAAAAATCCCAGCAATTTTCTAGAGGTTACACCAAAAACACAATTCTTTGAGTTGAGTTTCATATTAAATTGTCTATCTACTAAAAGAACTATTTAGAGGCTTTGAATTATCCTTCCCTATTAGCTGACTTCACAATTATATCATCAAAGTAGAGCTCAACCTTTTTGTGTATCATGTTATGAAATTACTTGGTAACGATGTGTTAATATGTTGACCTTATTCTTCAATCTAAAAGGCATTACTTTTTAATAGTAGGTGTGACACCCCCTACTGAATTCCTGAAGAAACCAAATAAGCTATGCACTTCCTGCTCGGTCACCCATCCTAAAATTTCTTCTATTATCTTTCATTTAACTTTTACTTATTCTTGAATATTTAAATCTATCTGACTCTATATTTATTTCTATTTGTCCTTACCCACTACTTAGTGTCATACCATATTAGTCATGCCAATATTGGCCAATTACAGGTCAATCAGCTTTTTCCCAAAATCCAATAGCATAACAGCCGCTCGAGTCCCTATCTAAAAATTTGAACTTGTAAAACACACTTCTATCATACATTTCACATCTCCTGGACCCTTCTGGTCCGCAAGGTGTCAACCTGACATCATCATTCTATCAAGCATCAAAACAAGCCTCAAGCCACAATCAAGAAAAACACAAATTAGAGCCTCAAGCTCACACACCATCAACAAAAGCCATACATTCTCAAAAGTACTGATAACTTGCTTATTACAAAACACCGTCAAAGACATTTACATACAAGGCACCTATACATAGGTTACCTATTCCCACTTAAGCACAATAGGTGTAAAAGCTATACAACACATTTCTACAACCTTCTATCAAATATCCTATGAACTCTGGCTGCTTGCTTCATAAGGCTATGTCTCTATTTTGGTTACCTATAAACCAAAATAGGTACACCGAGTATAAAATATACTCAGTGGTGAACTCAAGCATTCAAGCCATGTCATATCTCTTAAACATGCATTTACCATCATAATCTTATTTTACTTAGGTTATTAAGTCTAAAACAAACAATCATGTGCAAAATTTACCAAAGTGTACTTATACAAGTTTATGTCATAAATCCTTCATTTAATCATTTTAATCCAAGCAATCATAGTTGTAAAACATTATTAAAGATAGCATGCATAATCTTTACTAATCAAGCCTATGAGTGCTGCATATGTAAAATTACCATAATACCCCTAGGTACTCATTTAGCAGTATTATTCAAATAATCATGCCTAATTATACATTTTGATGCTTATTACCTCTAGTTTAATTCATATGTTATTTCTTTAATTAATTTAACTAGCCTAACTAGAAAGACGACACTAACATACACTAGACCTAAACAAAATAAAAATAGTGTAGTGATCCATATTTTAGACCTTGACCACTACACTAGCCTAATTAAGATATAGCACCCAAGGTGCAGATAATATGATATGGTCTATCTAACAGACTAGTATAATGGCCCTTCGAAACCTTAGCCACTAAACCAGCCCTATTTGAATGTCAATGATGGCATAATTGGGTCTACTTAGCAGACTAGTCTGTCTAACAAACTAGTGCAATAACCCTCTAGGACTTACATCGCTACACTGGAAAAATTAAGTAACTAGCATCAAGTGGCAAAGGTAGAAAATTGTTTGTCCTACAGACTAGTACAGTGGGCCAAATGTAGACTTAGGTCACTAGACTGGCCTTATCTGAAAAGTAGAAAATGTAGCAGCTACTAAAATCCCTAAGTTAATCAGTTAACCCATCTAGTAGGTGTCTAACTAATGGGTTATGTAACTCAATTTATGTTCATTCCTTCACAAACTAACTTTTTATAATATTTGAGAATGAAAAATAGTCAGTTAGGAATTTTATTACACAGTTTAGTTTTAGCCTAGGCTAGTATGGCCATAATTAGATTGTGCCGGGCAAATTCTCAAAAGGATTTCAAGTATTGGAATTGCCAAAAATTAAAGTATATTATGCTCAAATTTGTTGCATGATTACTTCTCAAATATTTGCTATTTACTATCAAGTTGCATTTTTTATTCAAATAATGGTCAAATTGGACAACTATAGGTCATTACGTCAACTTTTCAATAGGCTTTCCTAGGTTCATTTTTGTATAGTTTTTAGTGTAGTTTTCATCATTATTTCCACAATGTTCATAGGCCCTAAGCCATACAATCACTAGGCCATTTGCCAAGCCAAAACATAGGCTCAAATGCTATTATGTTTAATCACAAACATAGCCCTTAAAGGCACATATTATAGGCACATTGTTTAACCACAAATTGTAGCCCTTAAAGGCACATTATAAGCCACTTTCCAAGTCCTTACCTAGTTAAGTTTAAGTTCATTTTCAAGCTATCTTACGTGCCAATTCTTGGTTACATTCTATGCCATTTTAATTATGTACATTAAATTAACTTCATGCCAAAAAAAATTAGGCTAAACATACTCATACTATTATGTCTTGTCATACATATACAATTCGCACATGTTATCAACAACTTCATGCCAAAAAAAATTAGGCTAAACATACTCATACTATTATGTCTTGTCATACATATACAATTCACACATGTTATCAACAACTTCATGCCATTTAAAGT
>CANXYI010783068.1:0-22920 GCA_948208565.1 Hura crepitans | reverse complement strand
ACCACTCCTTAATACGTCACTCAAGTCTCCTCCCTATCAGCCTATTCACGCCATGCCATTCAGCTATATAATACAAAATAGAACACACCCATACATAGCCACACAGCAGCAACTTGATCACAACTAAATCACAACCCATTTCCATTTATTTTTCAGTAAGAATTTCCATACATATTCAGCAAGGAAAAGAAAGGGAACGGAGGCATACTCATAATTTAATTAAATTCACTAACCTCACTCTTGTCCCCTTAAAAATTCAGCAACCTTTCATCTGAAACTCGTCACTCTGCTGTTGCCCCCTTTTTCCCCTAACAATCCATTGTTGTCCCCCTTCTTATCACCTCAAATAAGCCCCCAAATGCAACATACACAAGTTAAACCAAAAATACAGATTAGATATGTCTATTTAGACGAAGAATTTCTCAAAAAAACTGAGCTAAACACTGACTCACCTTGCTCTGAAATTTTCTCTCCTTGCTACCTATGGGTGTTCTCCATCTTCATCCCCTTTTCTTAGCCATTTACTCTTCCTTTTGCTGGCCCATTTCACCATAGCTTATTTCCTCATCCTTTAGCATGAATTTCAGGTGGAAATGAGGATGAATTGTTGGCTGAAATTAGCTAGAACAGAGGAAAAACATGCCCAGATTTTTATGGAGTCCTTTGCTTCCTCTTAATGTTCCTCTTTCTTAATTAAGATCTTCCACATCATCCTTCTTAAACTACTGATTTTAGGGGATTTCGAGTGGCTTTTCTATGGAAGATGTAGGCTGAATAGCCAAAGAAAAAAGAGAGAAAAATAGAATGTGTCTCCAAAAATTTTCTGGAGAAAATGTGTTTTTAAGAGGGAGAGAAAAGAAAGAAAAGAGAGAGAGATAGAGGGCCAGGTGTCTTCTAAGGGCTTGGCCATGTTTAACAATTTCTAGAGAAGTCTGAAGTTGCCTCGGTTTGCATTCCAAAGTTTTCGAGCACTCCGAAATTAAATGTTTCGAACATAGGGGCTGCTAACTTCGGGGATTTTTAAAAAATCATACAGTTATCAAAAAATTGCACCATTTATTCCTAAATTTATCATTTAATCCCAATTTCATGCCTATAAAATTTCATGATGAAATTCCATCGGGAAGTACTCGAATTAAAAATCGAGCATTTTGCGGCAACTCGATGCGCGGTAGAACTTTGGGAATTTTTCTATGGCTACTCGGACCTCCAAAAATTGGTGCGTTTATTCCTAAAATCCTCAAATACATTCAGTTAGAGGCACATAAAGTTTGACGGCCTAATTCCTTCGTGAACTATGCTAGCAAAATTTCGGTGGAAATCGTAGTTCTACTAAAAACCCGAAAAATACCAAAGGACATCAAAAAATTATGCCGTTTGTTTTAAAATTCCTTATTAAATCCCAATGGCACACTCATGAATTTTCATGGCCTAATTCCTCTGAAAGGACCATTTTCTTATTGTCTCAATTTGCATGCCAAATCTCGAAAATCGTGAGAATTTGCAAATGACCTCCGATTCTAAAAATTCTTTCACCATTGAACTCAGTACAATTTTTGAGCTTCAGGGTCTGCTATTTTCAGGTCTATTCGGGCACATTCTCGGTCTGAGGCTATCCTGGCCTAAAATATTTTTATTTCCATAATTAATAGCTTATACCCTTCGATGAATTATTGGTTCTGCTAAAATTTTTAATTCCTTTGTTTTGACCACTTTCAAGCCTGTCAAAGTTTTATGAGCAATATGCTAGTCATTCGACTCGAAATGATGACCCGCACCGCGGGGAACATCACTCAAGTCCCTAGAAGCACTGTTCACAAGACCTTGACCGACGGACGTTACACATACTCTAGTGGCTTTTGGACACGATGAGGCGCAACAAAAGTATGTGACCTCTAATGATATGGGACATGCTGTTCATCAACAGATGGGTCAGTTAGCTTGGCTAGGATGATGTTAGAGTCCATCAGGTAGGCGACAGTGGCTATTGTTGTAATTGCTACAGTACAAATAGCTCCACCTATAGTACCTCAAGAGTAATATGTTTTTCAGAAGATGTACATAGAATGGTTAGTGAGGAATAGGGCTAAGTTCTTTAAGGGTAAGAAGCTAGATGAGTTAAGGAGATTTGAGTATTGGGTATATCAAATGCTCAGGATCATGCAGCTGTTGAGGTATCCTTAGGAGGAGTATACAGCTTGTATTACTTCCATGATATTAGAGGAAGCTTTGAAGTGATAGGAGACTATTATAAAGTATAAGAATGGTTGCTCATCTTAAATGGGAGTTCTTTCTTCAAGAATTCAAGAAATATATAATTAAGTATTACATGGATCAAAAGTACCAGGAGTTCATAGACATAAGGCAGAAGTATAGGACTATATCCTAGTATGAGAAGGAGTTTGCTTGCTTGAGTAGATACCTAAGGTTGTGGTGGCTATAGAGGAAGACCACTATAAGAAGTTTGAGAAAGGGTTAAACCTAGACATTATGCAATAAGTTTCTTTGATAAAGATTAGGGATTTTTTAGCTTTGGTATTAGCTTGTCATACCATATAGATGGTACATCAATAGGGATAGAAGAGAGATTGCTTCAAGAAGAGATCATATAGCCAGGGACAAGGGAATTCTAGGTATGTAGTGGACAAGAAATAAAAAAGGGGAGTGACACCTCCTACTAGATTCCCAAAGAAACCTAATAAGTAGTGCACATCCCACTAGGTCACCCATCTTAAAATTATCCTTCTGGTTCATTCTTTTAACTTTTACCAATTTCTTATTTTTGATTTAGTTTAACTCCAAAACTGGTTCTGTCTTTTTCTTATTTCAGCTTAAGGTCATGCCAACCTATTTATGCTAAAACTAGTCAGTTATAGCTATTCAGATTTTTCCTAAAATTCGGCAACATAACGACTGTCTAGGTCACTATCCAAATTTTCAAACTTATAAAAACTCTTCACTAAATTCATTTTGCATATCCTAGACCTATTTGGTCCCTAAATAATCAACTTAGCATCATTTGTCCATTAGTTCATCAACACAAGCCTTAGGCCACAATCAAGTAATCCAAAATCTAAAGCCTTAGGCTTACATACCATAATCATCCTTCGAATGCTACCTTAAAGCAACACACACACATACACATATAATGGTTTAGGGGATTTTTAAAAATGTCATGGTGTATTTGACACACGTAATGGCCTAGAGCTTCTGGCATGTCATGGGTGGGTCCCACAACCACCCAAACCATTTCAAAATGACTCGATTTCGATAGAAACTTCAAAAAATTATTTTAAATCATAAGGACCTCAAAAATTACACTGCTTGTTTTAAAATTCCTCATTTAACCCCAATTTTATGCTCGTAAAAATTTGCAACCAAATTCCATTGATAGGGTAGTTTACAAACTACCTCGATTTATGTGCCAAACTAAAAAATTACAAGAAGTTGCAAATAACCTCAAAATTTAAAAATACCTTCATCAATGGACTCAAAGGAACTTTTAACCTTTAGGGTATCATATTTTTAGGTTCATCCAGGCACATCTCGAGTTATTCTTGGCCCAACTCTATTTAACCTTATGGATCACTAGTTTACAATCTGAAATGATTTATTAGTTCTGCTAAATGTTAAAATATTGACTAATTCATCTCTTTATAGCTCCTCAAAGTTTCATGACTAGTGCCACTACCTCAGTTCTCATACAAGTGACCTAGTACCCCGAGCACACTTCTTGAAACTAGTGGCACTATTCATAAAGCCTCAATACATAGGTTTTTTAGAGGGTCTATCCAAGAAATAATAGACCAAAAAGTCAGACCAGTCTTAGAGGTTAGGATAAGGTTTTAGAGCACAGACTTGACAATAGACCTAGACATCAGGTGCTCCTAAATCAACTACTTGTAGTGTTTTGATACCAAAATATGACACTTGTCACAGAAGCCACTAGGGTATATGTTGGAAGGCTACTGCAGGAGTATATTATGGTTATGGCTTTAGAGAGCAGTTCTAGAGAGATTGTCTAGTGAGACCATTAGAGTCATCAAAGAAGAGCGATAAGAGAGATATTGAGAGAAGAGCTGGGGCTAGGCAAAAGAACAAGTCAAATAGTAGAGCTCTAGCTTGGCAGTATGCAATAAATGCTAGAGATGAGGTTGACAGTTTAGAGGTTATAGTGAGTATTTTCCATATCTTTGATTTACCTGCTTTAGCATTGATAAACCCAGGGTCCATACATTCATGTATCTACACATTATAGGTTTTAGATAGGGGTTTAGTGTCAGATGACCTTGGTTTTCATATGATAGTTAACAATCCTATAGGACAACACATTTTAGTGAACAAAGTATATAGAAACTATCCTTTGTTAGCACAAGGACATGTTTTCTTAATGGATCTTATTGAATTACCATTTAATGAGTTTGATATTATCTTAGGCATAGACTGGTTATCCAAGCATCATGCCATAATAGATTGCAAGAGGAAGAAGATCACGTTACAAGCTAGTGACAGGTCAAAAGTGACATTGATTAGTGAGAGATCGGATAGCATGGCTAATATAGTATCAGTAGTAATGGCTAGTAAGATGATGCAAAAGGGTTATCAAGCCAACCTTGCATATATGGTTGACACTAAAAAGGTAGTATCAAAAGCAAGTCATATTCCTTTTGTGGTGGAGTTTAAGGTCGTTATCCCAGATGAACTACCCAGTTTGCCACTAGGATGAGAGTTAGAATTTTGAATTGAGGTAATGCTATGTACAACACTAGTTTCTATAGCTTTATATAGGATAGTTCTTGTAGAGTTGAAAAAGTTAAAGATACAATTGCAAGAGCTTTTTGAAAAGAGGTTTTATTAAGCATAGTATTTCACCATAGAGAGCACTAGTTCTATTTATTAACAAGAAGGATAGTTCTTTAAGGCTTTGTGTAAATTATAAGCAGTTGAACAAAGTCACCATCAAGAATAAGTATCCCTTACCATGAATCGATGACCTTTTTAATCAAGTTAGAGGCATAGATGTCTTTTCTATGATTGAACTTAAATTTGGGTATTATCAGCTAAGAGTGAAATGAGGTAGACATACATAAGATGACTTTTAAGAATGCATCGATAGCATTCAAAGATCTCATAAATTAGATCTTGAAGCTATTTCTAGATTTGTTTGTAGTAGTCTTCATCGATGACACCTTTATATACTTTAAAGACTGAGAAAAGCATGAGAAGCATTTATAAATAGTTTTATAGATCTTGAGGGAACTAAAGCTCTACACTAAGCTCAGTAAATGTGAGTTTTAGCTAGAGAAAGTGTCTTTTTTGGGGTATATGGCATCGACAAAAGGCATAAGGGTTGATCCTAGTAAGATTCAAGCTTTAATGGAGTGGATACTACCTAGGAACACAACTAACATCCTTAGTTTATTGGGTTTGGCTAGATATTATAAAAGGTTTGTTAAGGGGTTTTCCTTTATAGCAGCCCCTATGACACATCTTATGAGAAATGATGTGATGTTTGAGTGGGACAGCAGATGTTAAGAGAGTTTTGATAAGCATAAAAATACTTTGATTGAGGCTTTGATTTTAATTCAGCCAATGTTAAAGAAAGAGTTCACCATATACAGTGATGCCTCACTGAATGGGTTGCGATGTGTACTCATGTAAGATGGCAAAGGTATTGCTTATGCTTCATAGCAATTAAAACCTTATGAGAAAAACTACTCGACACATGATTTAAAGCTTGCAACCATTGTGTTTGCTTTAAAGATGTGGAGCCATTATCTTTATGAAAAAAAGTGTTATGTCTTTACCAACCACAAGAGTCTGAAGTATCTACTGACATAAAAAGAGTTAAACTTAAGGCAAAGAAGATGGATAGAGTTGATTAAGGATTATAATTGCCTTATTAGCTACCATCCTTAGAAAGCTAATATGGTTATGGATACTTTGAGTCAGAAGTTTACATCAGCTTTAAAGGTGATGCATGTTAGCTTCAAGCTATAAGATGATAGTGGTTTATTAACTAAGCTACAAGTCAAGCCAAGTTTGATATAGGTAGTGAAGGATTCACAGAAGGATGATCATAGGGTTCAGGGTATCATGAGTATGATCTAAGAGGCAAAGTCTATCGAGTTTGTAATCAGGGAGGATAGTTATTTGTACTATCATGACTACCTTTGTGTACTAGATAGTGAAGATGTAAGACATTAGATTCTGTAAGAAGAGCACAATACACAATATGCTATACATCTTAGCAATATTAAGATGTACCAGGATTTAAAGATGGTTAATTAGTGGTCAAGCATAAAGAGAGACATAGTTGATTATGTGACTAAATGCCTTACTTGTTAACAAGTGAAGGCTGAGCATCAAGTTCCTTTTGGTTACATCCTATAGCAATCCCATAATAGAAGTGGGATCGTATCATTATGGATTTTGTGATTAGACGATTGATGACTAAGAACAAGCATGATTTTATTTAGGTGGTGGTCGATAGATTGACCAAGTGAGCTCACTTCATTCCAATAAGAAAGGATTATTCATTAGAGAAGTTAGTTGAACTATATATTGATGAGATAATCAAGCTTTATAGAGTGCCATCTTTTATTATTTCAGATAGAGATCCTCATTTTACATATAGTTTTTGGAGCAAACTCTAAAATTCTTTGGGAATTAGGCTTAATTTTAGCATGGCTTTTTATCCTTAGATGGATGGTCAATCAATGAAAATTAATCAAGTGCTTGAGGATATGCTCTGATCATGTGCCATAGAGCTAAAAGACAACTGGGATAAGTATATTTCTTTAGTGGAGTTCTCTTACAACAACAATTACCAAGCAACCCTTAGTATGGCTCCTTATAAGGCATTGTATGGGAGATAATGTAGGACTACTTTATGTTGGAGGAATTTGAGTGAGCATAAGCTTATGGGACTAGATTTGGTTAAGGATCATAAAAAGAAGGTGAAAATCATCAGAGAAAGACTGAACGCTACTTCAGATAGAAAAAAATCCTATACAGATTTAAAGAAAAGAGACATCGAGTATGAAGTTAGTGATAAAGTCTTTCTCATGGTATCTCCAAGGAAAAAGGTGATGAGGTTCAATAAGAAAGGAAAGTTGAGTCTAAGATTCATTAGACCATATAAGATCACAGAACGTGTATGTCCATTGGCTTACAAACTAGCTTTACCTCCAAAGTTATAGCAAATTCATGATATGTTTCATGTCTCGATGCTAAGATGGTACAGATCAGACCATTCACATGTGTTGACAATTGAAGAAGTAGAGATACAACTAGACTTGTCATATAAGAAAGAACCTATATATATCTTAGCTAGAAAAGTTAAGAAGTTACAGAATAAGATAGTACCATTGCTGAAGGTTCTATGGCGACATCATGGGATGGAAGAAATAACATGGGAGAGTGAAGCTCAGATGAGAGAGCAGTATTCATATCTCTTTAAACCAAGTATGTCAAGGATGACATCTCTTTTAAGAGGAGAAGAAATGTAACGACCTAAAAATCTCGCCTCTCGTGAATAATTCTTTTTAGGGTGAATAGTGCTTCTCGAAACCATAGTTGCACTAAGTGTACCAATGAGGAGTATTAATTATGAGAGAATTTTGGGCAAATTTTAAAGCCAATCTAAAGTTATTTGGGTGGTTAAAAATACTAAACAAGATTTTACGGCAGTGTCTTGTGAATAGTGCCATAAGCAAAGTTGAACTGTAAAATGATTCAAAAATTGCTTAAAATAATTCAAAAATTTTACAACATGAAACTTAAATATTTCAAATATACCTTTGGCTTTGGAATCAAAATTTTTAGATATTGAGAAGTATTTTTACTGAGTTTTTGTCTAAGAATATATGTTAATTTTTTTTCATTTTCTTCATCTTTTGAGCTTGATTCTTTAAAGGTCTACAAGATTCGTATTTACCTAATTTTTGAAACCGATATTAAAGAATTTTTATTCTTCTAGAGGGGACAAATAAATTATGAAAACAAAAATAAAATTATTTTTCAAAATACTATAAATACCCCAAATACATTTCCTTCCACCCATTTTCCCTTTTCCCTCTATTTCCCTCCTTCTTTTCCCCTTAAAAGCTGACACTCCCTCCCTCTCTCCATCTACTTTATTTTCTTTAATCCCTTCCACACCCACTCTAGAAAATATGTCCTAATAGTTAGGGCATTCTAAGACAAACCTATAGACACCAAGAATGCCTAATTTGGTGGTGAATCTTAGAAGGAATCGAGATTCCCTTCCCGAAGTGAATAATGACCTTTTTGCAATCAAGTAATTTTCTTTCCATTCTAATATTTTTCCTAGGTCCCTTGGTGCCTAAGAAGCCATTGATAAGGTCATTTTAGTATTTGGTTAATTATTGATCTTATATGGATTTTCTAAAATGAACCTATTTGAATTCATTGGTGAGAATTTGAACCCGGCTTCTTGAGGTAAGGAGAAGGCATAAGATAGCTTTGGGGTATACCTAGCAAATAATTTTTATATGTGTAATCACTTTAAAATGAATGAAAATGCATGGAAATTCAATATGTGTATTTATGGCATATTAGTGCATTAATGGCAATTAGGAGTTTAATGCATGAGGTAATTCAATATTGTTAAATAGTAATGTTAGATGATATAAGTGTGTATTATGGATGATGTATGAGTGGCTAGTAGAGGCCGAATGCCTCATGTTTCATATTAAGCTTGATGTTGAGTTACTATGCCACAATAAAAGCTAAAAATGTAATGCATGGAGTAATGTGGTACTAATACACTTAAATGAGTTTATATATGATTAAATAGGTATGTGTATATATATGCATTAGTTGCCAAATGCTTCAAAGGTGAAAATAACATGTTTTAGATACATTTATGGCATAAAGAGGATGTATGATAATGTATGGAGAAAATGGCATAAATGAGATTATGAGTGGTTTAACATGTTTAAGTACATGAGTGTGGGCATATGGAAGTGATTGAATGCCACCGTAAATTGTGTGTGGATTTTTGCCATGTAAATAGGCATTATGTGCAATCAAACTGATAAGTGTTAGTATTATGTGTAAAATGGCGTGTTAATATGAGACATAGCTTTATGTGAATGTTTGATGCATTATGCATTATAAGGCATGAATGCATGCAATTGATGAGGAAAAAATGTGCTTGAAATGAGAAGTGCATGTATGACATATGTTATGGTCATATAAGGCCTAGTAGTGCTTTAAATGGCATATTAAGGTATTAATGAGAACTAAGATGCATAGATGCATTTTATGACATTGGAATGTGTTAATAAATCTTGTTAAAGAGTTTGTACATTCATTGAAGGCCTTATGCTTGAGTAGGCCAAATGGTGCATGAGTTTTAGGCATGAGAATGCTTGTGATGTTATATGTTATTATTTTGAGCTATTACACTTAGGTAATGTAACATTTTTGTGTAATAAGCTTATATAAGCCTAAGTTAGCTACATGATATGATTATGTGACTTATGCTTTAGGCATGTATTTTTAGGCCTTATGGGTTGACAAATGAGTTGCATGAGTGTTTCTTGATGCATGAGATAAATTTATGTTGAAAATGTAGCATAAATGTAAGTGTACATATATTAGTAGTTGAAATGGCATATTTGCTCTTAATTTATATTTATGCCTTAAAAGGAACTTGAAATGTATTATATGTGATCACATTTGAGAAATGAATAGTTGGATGTTTAAAATGTGTATATAAGCATGTTGTGGGAATGAGAGAGCATGTAAATGATTAATGCATGTGAATTTATGCTTAAACATCAAACTAAGGGAAATGAGACAATATTCCTAGTTTCATCAATTTACGATAAAGTTAATGTCAAAAAAAGTTACTTAAGCTTAATTATCATAGTGAAATTAATAAAATATAATGTAGCCTATATGAGTAACAACCTAGATATGGATAGGTTAATCGGTCAACTATGGATAGATAATAGTTGCTAAGGCACTTCAGTGCTTGATGTAGTTATGGGTCCACTCATTATCTGACCTAAAAACCTATATTTAATTATCTTTTGTTTCTATATGCAGACAGCTATCGTTCAGGTCCTATAAGGCCACTACACAGGTCTGCACTAATGCAACGCCGTTTAGGTCCAAAAAGTGGGCCACTACACATGATGATCCTATTATCCATAGGTTAAATGTTCTCATTAATATAGGAATTATAAAAACAATCTTATGATCATAAAGGGGTATAAATGGTCTTTTACACACATTACCCAATTTAAACTATGTGAATAATGAATATTGGTGAGAATATTATATTTGTATCATTTATGCTTATGGGTAGTATATAAATATGAACAGTTGTATATCAAATATCTCAATACCATTGATCATTTTAATTTCTTCATGATTGGTGGTATATGTAAATGGTATATATTATGTTGCTTTTATTATAAATATGATTACTACTATTATGAATTATTAGAATGGGTATGTATTAATGGCTATATGAAATAGTTATTTTGATTACTCCATAAATAATTTGCTTAGTATATCATTTTATTTGCACTCTATAGGTAAGGTGGACAATTGAGTCTAAGCTTCGGGACATCAAGACAAGCAAGAGATAATATTTCTTTCTATATATTTTGTTGTTGTAATAAAATTATGAGATGTATAGACATTAGAAAATGCACTATTATATTCAATACGACTAGTCTTGGGCCTAAGCCATAGCATGTTACAGTTTACAAATTGTAAATGGTTTTGTAATTGTATTTGAAATACTTTAAAAAAATGAAAATACAATGTGCTTGATTGATGTCTCTTTCTAATTTTGAGACTGTGTTGTTGTTGACTACAATTGGAGTGATAAGAAGGATCATGGAGATGTGAAAGTGTATGTAAGTTATTATAAAAGTGTTTTTCTTAATTATAAGTTCCTATTCAAAATTTGGGATAGTGCTCAGTACAACTATTGTGTTACCAAATTTTTGGTACGAGGATGCCTAATTTTTGAATGTGCAACTTAATTTTAAGGAGTTTTTAGAAACCAATATTTGTATGTGTTTTTCATAATCAAGAAAAATGTTTTAAATAATAATGTAGAATAAGTCAAGGTCAGATAACATGTTATATGTGCACATCTTAGTTAGGTACGATGACTGGCCAACTATCAGACTAGATATAGGTTGTAACATTTAATGGTATTAGAGCTCTTATTTTAGCATTCCTAGGTAATATAAGAGTGTTATAAGAGTTAAGTTTATACACAGAATAATTGAATAATACCTAGGCTTATCAAATTTTCTTGTGCCTACATTTAGGATGAGTGCTCTATGAGATGAAGAAAAAGGACATGCTTCTATGTCCATGGGATATAAGTCTAATAGAGTGGTATCTATGTCTGGGAGTGCTACTAGATAGGCATCATTAGTAGCCCAGGGTCCACTAGCCTTTGTTTAAGAGATGCTATAGCTATTAAGATAGGCTATAACAATTGCTCCACCACTAACACCACAATAGTAGAAACTTCCCTTGGCTCTCTAAAAGACTTACTTAGAAAGAGGTAAGAGAATGGGAGTTAAAGATTTTAAGGGGGAGCGTGAGGTGGATCCTGAGATAACTGAGCATTAGTTCGATCGCATAGAGAAAATAATGATGCAGATATGTTGTACACTTGCTAAGAAAGTGATTTGTGCCACCTCTTTAATTGAAGAGGAATCCTTAAAATAATAGGATAATTTGACTGACTATAAGTCAGAATAAGAGCAAACCTAGGACTTTTTCCTAGAGGAATTTTAAAAGTAGTACATACCTAAGGACTATCTAGATGATCACAGGTAGCAGTTTATGGATGTCAAATAGGAGCAAAATATATGAGGGAGTATAAGAAGGACTTCTCCATGGTTAGACATTATGCTAAGGACACCATCACTATAGAGGCTAATAAGTGCAAGTGTTTCAAGAAAAGTTACATGTAGAAATTAAGTCTCAAGTGGTTCCCATAAAAATTAGGGACTTTAATTAGTTAGTGGTAGTATGTTAATCCATAGAGAAAATGCAAAACGAAAAGCAAGAGTACTATCAGAAAAAAGTGATCTTATGGTCCTAGAGCATTTAATTTTGCCTAGTAGATAAGTAAGAGATTTTAGTGTAATTAGTATGAGGCATCATAACAATTATAAAAATAAGGCCAATCTTAAAAGATAGCCTAGGGAAACTAGAATAAGGGTAAAATTTATCACTAGTCACAAACAGCTAGTACACTTGGTTCAATAGCTAGAGGCAATTAGATTCCTCAGTGTTTGACATGCCATAAGAGACACAAGGGGGAATATTAGTGGAAAAAGATAAGAACATGTTTTAAGTCTAGCTCATAGAATCATTATTACAAGGATTTCCATAAGAAAGCTGAGGGTAGACATAGATCTACTTAAGTTTCCATCTGAGCACAAAAGAGGGATCAAGGAGACAAGTTAAAAAGGGATAAAGTAGAGTCTAAAGCTAAGCATAGAACTCCTACCTAATAGTATGTTATTAGGGCATGGAAGGAGGCTAACAAGATGAACATCATAGTTGGTATATTTTATTTCTTTAACTCACCTAGTTTAGCATTAATTGATATGAGGTCCACACATTTATATGTTTGCACATCACGAGCATAATACTGGAGCTTAAAGCCAAAATTATAGACCTAGAGATTTTAGTTAGTAATCCCTTAGGTCAGTATGTTACTATGGCTAAGGTTTACTAGATGTGTCTGTTGATTGTACAAGGACACCAATTTTTAGCTGATCTCATCAAACTACCATTTGATGAGTTTGATATGATATTAGGCATAGATTGGTTGTCCAAGTATTAAGAAATAGTATATTGTAAGTTTAAGAGGTTGACACTTATAGTTAAAGATAAGGCTAAGATTATAGTAGTGGGTGAGAAGACAGACTTTCTATCTAATGTGATCTCGATAGTGATAGCAAGGCATCTATATAAGAAGGGTTGCTCAACCTTTTTGGCTCATATGATTGACATTTAATGTTGGGAGCTAGATGCTAGTAACATACTAGTTGTGTCAGAATTTATGGATGTATTACTAGAAGAGTTGCCTAGTTTACCTCTAAAATGAGAACTTAAGTTTAGTATAAAAGTGCTACTTGGCACTGCTCTAGTATTAATAGCTTTTTATAGAAAGGTCCAGCTAAGTTAAAGAAACTGATGATCCAACTTTAAGAGCTACTTGATAATGGATTTATCGAGCTTAGTGCTTCACCTTGGGGGGTATTAGTGATGTTTGTGAAGGAAAAAGATGGTACTCTTCGATTGTGTGTAAATTAGCACTAATTGAATAAAGTTACCATTAAGAAAAAGTATCTATTGCCATAGATTGATAACTTTTTTTATCAAGCCAAGGGTGTAAAAGTGTTCTCTAAGATTGATTTAAGGTCTAGTTAATATCAATTGGGAGTGAGAGAGTCTGATATGGTGAAGACAACATTCAAAACAAGATACAACCATTATTATTTTTTGGTAATGCCATTTGGGCTTACTAATGATCCTGTGGCTTTTATGGATATGATGAATAGAATTTTTAGACAATACTTGGATCAGTTTGTTATTGTCTTCATTAATGATATTTTAGTTTATTCTAAGAGTAGTGAATAGCATGAACAACACTCGACAACAATTCTACAGGTTTTGAGGGAAGAGAAACTTTATGCCAAACTCAACAAGGGTGATTTTTGGTTCAGTAAAGTGTATTTTCTAGGGCACATTACTTTTATAAAAGGGATTCAGGTTCATACTAATAAGATAGAAGCTGTTATGAAATGAAAGCCAGAAAACTAGGAAAATCAGGAGTTTCCTTGTATTAGGTAGTTACTACAGATGGTTTGTCAAAGGTTTTTCTTTGATAGCAGCATCTGTGACTCGTCTATTAAGGAAAGATGTGAAGTATGTTTAGGATGATAGATGTCAAGAGAGCTTTGACAAGCTTAAGGCAATGTTAATAGAAGCTCTAATTTTAGTTCAACTGATTTTTGGGAAGGACTTCCTCATTTATAGTGATGCTTTACATAATAGGTTAGGTTGTGGTTTGATGTAAGAAGGCAAGGTGGTTGTAATGGCTATAAGTCGAGGCCCCATCGATAGTGCCAATGAGGCTCAAAAAGTGTGCTCAGTGTGCTAGGCCACCTTTATGAGGATTGAGGTGGGGTATACTAGTTATGAAACTTTGATTGGCTATAAGATTATGAAAATGACTTAATTTAAAGATATAGCAGAACTAATAAATTATTTTAGGCAAAAATCTAGTGGTTTATAGGCTAAGATGTACTTAAGCTAGGAATGACTTGGGATGTGCCTGGATGGACCTAAAAATACAACACCCTGAAGGTCAAAAATTCCCTTGAGACTATCGGTAAAGGAATTTTTAAATTTTAAGGTCATTTACTATTTTTTAAAAATTTTAAGGTTTGCATATAAATCGAGGAAGTTAGTTAACTATCATGCCGAGGGAATTTTGTTGTGAAATTTTACAAGGGCCTAAATAAGCTTAATTGAGGATTTTTAAAATAAACATAATGATTTTTAGAGGTTCGAGTGAATTTTTAAAATTTCTCAAAGTTTTAGTCAAAATCGAGCATTTTTAAGAAGCTCAAGTGACATGTGTCACCACCTGAGCTGTCCATGGCCACTATAAATACCCCCTCATGCCACCTAGACTTCCACTTGGCAAAGTCCACTCACTCCTTTACCATTTTCTCCTTTCTTTCTTTTTCTTCTTCTTCACTCGGTGCCACTCCTCCTTTTGCCATTCCATTTTTATGGCTCTCTAAGCTTAATTTAACATCAAATTGTCACCAAAAATACCATTAATGAGTTAAGAATTGGTCTTTAAAGTTTTGGGAGGCCATAACCAAGCCTTGAGTTCAAGAAAATTCAAGGTATCCTAACTATACATGAAAGAGAGCTTGAAAAACCAACTTTTGTGTGTAAGTGTACTTCTTCCCTTTTTATTTTATTTCCTAAAGGGTTTCATCATCCTAAGGCCCCTCATATTTATGGTATTGCAATTAGAGGCTTATGGAATTTTTGGTGATTTTTTAAAGCTATGTTCATGAATATGTAGGCCTAGGGAGTGGTAGTGTTCAACAAGGGGATTAAAAGGGCTAAGGTGTAAAAAAAGCTTCAAATGTTATAAGGTATGTGAATTTAATGTATTTGGGGGCATACCATGGCTATTTCAAGAGTAAAGTGTGTGAGAATAGTGTATGGAATTCATGGTTTTAGTGGTTAGCGTGTGTGTAATAATGAACTAAGACTACTTTGATGTTAATTCCATTGATAAATGAATGATTTATGGGATGTTTTGATAGAAAAAGTGCAAGGAAGGTCATGGCCTCTCTTTGGCTGAGATGGTGTATGATTGTGTGTGATATGTTATGACATGTAATATTAGTGTATGTGATCATAAATGAGGTGTATGTTATGGGATTTAATAATATACATATGTGTACAATGGAAAAAGGTTTGGTCTTGGGTAATGTATGGTATGGCCGAGAGGTTCCATGAAGGACTTTAGCATGTGAATCATGTATAATGTGTTTTTGAATGGTGTACTTTATGGGAACTAACATGGTTGGCATGTAGATAGTGTGTGAGGGTTAGAATTAATGAGAATATGTGGGAATGGTTATGTATTAGATGTAGCTAAGAGGTATGAATGCGATTTTATGGCATGTATGTTGTGTATATGTTATGTGAATCAAGATAGAAATTAGGTGTTAGCATAGGAATGTAAGTATAGGTGTTGAATATGGTGAGATAATGCATGTACATGTGTGTGTGATGCCTAGGATAAAATTAGCATGAAGTATGTGAAATTATGATAGAAAGATGGCATGTAAAATGCTACACTTGGTATGAAAAATGTGACTAAGAATTGTCATGTAGGATGGCTTGGAAATGAACTTGTAAAGCATAAACTAAAGTGACCTAACAATGATTTAATTTGGACTATGTATATGATGAAATGGAAATGGCATTTTGGGGCAATGTTAGTGGCATTATGATGCGAGAGAATATATGGCCTATGTTGTCAAGTTATTTTGGCATGAAATAGTGCCAGTGAATAGTTGCTGTGGGCTTATAACTATGTAAAAAAATGGGAAAAGTGACCTATAATTGTCTTATTAAATGGACCATTTAGGAAGTGGCCTATGAATGGTACTTAAGATGCATGTAATTAGGCTTAAACTTGAATTAAAAATGCCTAGTAGAAGGACCTAAAACTATTGTTCAAAAATGACCTATAACTATCCGATAGGACTAAAAAGGACCTATAACTATTTGGGTTAAAATTTGACTATTGAATAAGATTCATAATTGATTGTAAATGAATTATAAATATCACAAAATGATGATTAGTAAGTAAGTGGACATGAAATTGAGACAAATGGCCCATTAGTTAGACACCTACTAGATGAGTTAACCGATTAACATAAGGATTAGCAGCTGCTAGATATTTACTGATGTTTGGTAGATTTGGGAGGTCTACAAATTAATCCTTGTTATCCATGCTATGATGATTTAATTATGATTATTGGATTTGGAAGGTCTATGGACTAATCCCTAATATCTATCTTGAAATATTTATTGACGTTTATTGGATTTGAGAGGTCTATAGATTGATCTCTGGTATCCATGTTAAAATATTTGTTGATGTTTATTAGATTTGAGAGGTTTATGGATTGATCCCTAGTATCCCTTGTCTAATTTGGGAGGTTCCTGTGAACTGGTCCCTACTATTAGACAAGGCTAGTGCAATGGTTGAGGTCCAGAATGTTGGCCAATGCACAATTTATGTTCCCTCTAGGTCTAGTGTCTTAAAGTGTAGTATACCTAGTTGGGCCTATTTAATAAATTAAATATTTTACCTGGTGATAGAAATTAACAAAACATGCAGGAATGATAATTTAGAATGATAAGAAGAATAAACAATTACCTGATCAAATTGAGGAATAAAATATTATTATTTTTGCAATATGAATACCTGGCACTGCATTTATTAATCTGTGGCATGTCATTTCATCTAAGTGTCTACATGTGACATGTTTTTAATGTATTAAATTCACCACTAAGTTTATAGTCATCATACTAGTGTTTTGGTACATAGGTAATAGTAAGTAACAATCTTGCCTCATGTATTGTATAGTGTAGCAACAGAGGCACAGAAGAGTATGATGTGTTGCATTTTAAATGGTTTTCATAGGTACTTATGTAAATACTGTAGCTTATGAATCTAACAAGCTTAGAAATCATAGGTGTCTATAATAATAAGTTGTATATGTGATGTCAATAAAATGGCTGGTTTAATGATTATAATCTCTATCTAACTTGATATTGTAGGCTTTAGGCTTATATGATGATGATACATTTATGATGTATATGTTAATGATGATAAGGACTAAAAGGGTGCAAGAGGTGATAGTAGAAGTGTTAAAGGTTATTAGAAGTGTTTTTCTATAGGAATAAAATTTTCAAAATGTTACCTGGGTAATCATTGTGCTACCTAAATTTCTATAGATTTTGTAATTGAAAGAGAAGTAGTGTTTGGACTTAATATACTTGAATTAGAAATGTCAAAATGATAGATAGAACATTTAAGTAATAAATGTTTAACTAATGAATATTCCATAAGTGTTAAGGAGTGTAGGCACGAGGTAATTTTAGGATGAGTGACCTATAGGAAGTGCATCACTTATTAAGTTTCTTCAAAAATCTGATAGGAGGTGTTGTAATGGTTGCCTATGCTTTTATGTAGTAAAAACCACATGAGAAGAACTAACATATTTATGATTTAGAGCTAGTAATAATAGTTTTTGCATTCAAGATATGGAGACATTATCTTTGTTGTGAGAAGTGTTATATATATACAGATCACAAGAGTCTAAAGTATCTTCCAACATAAAAAGAGTTGAACTTGGGATAGACGTGATGGATGGAGCTAAATAAAGATTGTGAATGTATGATTGATTATCACCTTGGAAAAGCTAATATAGTGGCTAATACTTTGAGCAAAAAATTCATGGCAACCATGAAAGCCAACAAATACTTCACAATACCTTTGGTAAAACTCAATTGAGTACCAAAGGTATTGATAGTCTTTGTTGGGTATGATGCAAGTTAAGCCTAGTTTGCTATAGCAAGTTAAAAATGGTTAAAAGGATGATCATAGGTAGATGAGTGTAATAAGTGCCATTTAAGAGAGGAAGCCTACTGAGTATGAAATGAAGAGTGATGGTTGTCTATATTACTATGATAAAATTTGTGCTCCAGATATTGAGGAGTTAAAGAAATAGATTTTGGATGAGGCATACAACACTGCATATACTTTGCATCTTGGTAGCACAAAGATGTATTAGGATTTGAAGTTGACATATTGGTGCCTTGGTATATAGAGAGATATATTAGAATATGTGACTAAATGCCTTACTTGTTAATAAGTGAAGGCAGAACATTATGTTCCATCTAGTTTGCTACATCCTATAGCAATTCCAGAATAGAAATAGGATAAAGTGACCATAGACATTATAGTTAGGTTACCAGTGACAAGAAACAAGCATGATTTAGTATGGATTGTGGTAGACTACCTTACCAAGATAGCTCATTTTATAACAATGAGGATAGACTGTTCAATGGAAAAGATATTGAGTTGTATATAGATAAGATAATCAAGTTGCATGGAGTATTATTATAAATCATATTAGATCAGGACACATAATTCACATCGAGGTTTTAGAAGAAACTTCACAATACCTTTGGTACTCAATTGAGTTTTACCACTACATTTCATCTTCAGATTAATGGATAATTAGAAAGAGTTATTTAGGTAATCTTTTGATACTTGAGTGATTGACATTAAGATAGATATATATGATGTTATGCTTATAATGAGGCATCTTTAATAGGTGCTTAAAGATATGTTGAGAGGTTGCACCATTGAGTTTAAAGGTAGCTAGGATCGTTATCTATCATTAGTAAAGTTTGCTTATAACAACAGTCATCAAGCGAGTCTAAGAATGGCTCCTTATGAGGCATTGTATGAAAGAAATTGCAGAACACCAATATGTTGGAATGAGTGTAGTGAAATCAAGCTTATAGGACTGGATTTGATCAAAGATGCAGAAGAGATAGTGAAGATCATTCGAGATAGATTAAAGTTAGCTTCAAACAGATAGAAGTCTTGTGCTAATCTCAAAAGGAAAAATGTGAAGTTTGAAGTGGGAGAAAAGTTATTTCTCAAGGTTTTTCCTTAGAAGAGGGTATTACATTTTAGAGAGAAAGGAAAGCTGAGTTCGAGGTTTATTGGGCCATACGAAGTGATAGAATGTGTAAGGCTAGTAGCCTATAGACTAACACTACCAACGAAACTCCAGCAGATTCATGATGTTTTCCATGTCTCTATGCTGAGAAGATACTGATCATACTAAACACATGTCCTTTTAGTAAGAGAGGTTAAGGTGGGACCATATCTATCATATGAACAAGAACTTATTAAGAACTTGGCTTGAGAGGTCAAGGAGTTAAGAAATAAGGCATTACCATTAGTGAAGGTTGCTTAGAAGCATCATGGAATAAAAGAAGCAATATGAGAGTCAGAAGTTCAAATGCGAGAGCTATATCCTCATTTATTTGAACCAAGTAATGTCAAGGATGACATTTATTTTAAGAGGGGAAGTAATGTATTGACCTAAAAATTCTCGGCTTTTATGAATAATACTTTCCTGAGATGAATAGTGTTCTCAAAACCTAGGATGTACTGAAGCAACCGAAAGAAAATATTAATTATAAAATAATTTTAGGAAATGTTTGAAATCAATCAAAAGTTGTTTGAATGGTTAAAAACACTAAGAAAGTTTTTATGGCTGTGTCTTGTGAATAGTGACTAAGGTAAAGCTAAATCGTAAAATATTTTCAAATTTGCTTAAAAAATTACGTGATTTATATTACTTGTAACTCAAAAATTCTACTTAGTCTAATGGCACAAGAATCAGAATTTTTAAAGGTCGGGAAGTATTTTTTTTGAATATCGAGAGACATAAAAATTGCATTTGAATTCAATTTCATTCCTTTTTAGAGCTCTAATTATTAGAGTGTGTGGGGCTATAATTAATTTAATTTTTAATAGTCATATGAGATTAATGTTAGTGTTAAATAGAGGAGAAAAATTCGAAGAAAATTTACTTAAAATGAATTTTTGGGAAACTATATATAGTCAACTAAAAAGTAAAAAAAAAAAAAAACACTCTCCCTCATCCCTCTCAATCCTGTCAGCCTCCCAAAGAGACACTTCTCCATTTTTGGCTATCTAAGCTCCCTTAAGCCACCATATCCCACACTTAAATAAAAATACACCCTCTTTATGGTCTCTATATGTTTATTTTAGTCAAAATACTGAAGGAAATCACCCTAAATTGAGTTAGGTGAACAGTATCCCTTTTTCATTTGAAAAAGAATTTTCCAAAAATTGATATTTTTCCCTTAATCTAGAGGTGCCCAAGAGTAAAAAA
Organism: Hura crepitans; assembly: GCA_948208565.1. NCBI lineage: Eukaryota > Viridiplantae > Streptophyta > Magnoliopsida > Malpighiales > Euphorbiaceae > Hura > Hura crepitans. The sequence continues at coordinate 2,350 of CANXYI010783068.1, read as the reverse complement.
TGTGGTCATTTGTAATTTTTTATTATCATATAAATTTATACGAATTTTTTCTAAATTGAGTCTATAATGAGCAATTATCGAATCAAAAAGGATTCACGATAAGGGGAAAACAAAGGTTTAGTTGATCCTCATGGAGTATTTCGAGCAAAGTAGGTAAGTGTAATCGACCTAACTAATGCATTTATTACATGCCCTAATTTAATCATATTGTATACAATTATGCAAGTGTATGTATAAGTGATAATTCATCATGTTTATGTATAATTGACATTTAACTAATGGTTATTAGATAAAATAAGATACGAATGTATGATGTATGAGGAAAGAAATGGTTTTGATGTGTGTATGGATATGGTGGCCGAATGGCATTGTATGTAAATATGCATATTATGATGTGTATGTTTAATTTATCATATAATGGCATTAAATGATGGATTATGAATTAGAAATTATGAGACAAAATAGAGTAACATGATATTGCATCAAATAAACATATATGTGTGTAAGTATAACTTATGGCTAAATGGCCATTTGGATATGTATGTAAAATATATGTCATATAATATACATAAATAGGCACGATTTAGTGAATTACATAGGTTTAGTGTATGTAATTCATTAGGTGATGCATAAAGCCTAATATATTAATGTATGAGAGAATAGGATTATGAACTTATCATTTTATGCATAAATTTATGAATTAAGCATAATGTGAGTTATATTAAACTTGTGCAATTAATTAGAGCAAGACTATAGCATGGTAAAAATGAAGAAAATGTGACTTGGGAATTATGCTTTGATGCTTGAGGTTCTGTTGGCTGAATAGGTTGACAAATGAGTTGCATCAGTGTTGTTTGATGTATGTGATGAGTTTATGTTAGAAATGTGGAATAAATGTAAGTGTACATATATTAGTGGTAGAAATGGCCTATTTGCTCTTAATAGATATTTATGCCTTAAAAATGACCATAAAATTGATGATATGTGCTAACAAGTGAGAAATGAATAGTTTGATGTTAAAAATGTGTACATAAGCATGTTATGGGAATGTGAGACATATGTAAATGATTAATGCATGTGAATTTATGCTTAAACAATAACTAGGGGAAATGAGACAATATTTACGGTTTCATTAATTTGTGATAATGTTAATGTCAAATTGAGTTACTTAAGCTTAATTACGATAGTGAAATTAATAAAATATGATATAGCCCATATGAGTAACAACCTAGATATGGATACATTAACTAGTTAATTAGGGATAGATAGTAGTTGCTATAGCACTTTGATGCTTTATATTGGTTATAGGTCCACTCATAATCTTACCCAAAAACCTGTATTTTATGATCTTTAGTTTCTTTTCGGGGCCTATAACCATTTAGGTCCCACGGGGCCATTGTATGGGTTTATATTGGTGTAGTAGCTGTTTAGGTCCAAAATATAGGCCATTACACACAATGATCCCGTTATCCATAGGTTATATATTCTTATTAACATGGGCATTATAAAAAGAATCTTATGATCATAAAAGGGTATAAATGGTCTTTTACATACACTACATAATTTAAACTATGTGAATGATGAACATTAGTGAGAATATTATATTTGCATAATTTATGCTCATAGTTAGAATGTTGATTTGAGTACCTATTTATTGCATTTTTTAGTACCATTGAGCATGTTAATGTCTTCATGATAGGTGATGCATGTACATGACACATATTATGTTACTTTTATTATAAGTATGATTAATTCCATCATGCATTGTTAGAATGGATATGTATTAATGGCCGTATGGAATAGTTATTTTGATTACACTATGAAGCATTTAACTTAGCGCATTATTTTTTTTTGTGATACGTAGGTTAAGAAGACAATTGAGCCCAAGCTTCAGGACATCTAGACAAGTAAAAGAAGAATATTTCTTTTGGTATATTATGTTGTTATAATTAGATTATGAGTTGTATAGACATTAGAAAATACACTCTTACATTGGATGTAATTAGTCTTGGGTCTAAGCCATAGCATGTTGTAGTTTGTAAATTGTAAATGGTTTTGTAACTGTATTTGAAATGCTTTAAAAAATTGAAAATGATGTATGCTTGATTGATGTCTCTTCTTGAGGTTGAGGCTGTGTGTTGTTGTTAATAATGATTAGAGTGATCGAAAGGATCATAGAGATGTTGAAATGTATGTGAGTTATTATAGAAGTGTTTTTCTTAATTATAGGTTACTATTTAAAAATTGGGATAGTGCTCAGTACAACTATTTTGCTGCTAAAATTTTGGCATGAGGATTCCTAATTTTTGATTATGTAACTCGATTTCAAGGAGTTTTTGGAAACCCATAT
>CANXYI010783012.1:0-14588 GCA_948208565.1 Hura crepitans | reverse complement strand
TGTATATGTGAAATTGTAGTATCATGTATATACGGGTATAGGTTGTATATTTGGAATTACAGTATTGTGTATAAAGTGACTGTTTTGACAATGCATAACTGTTGGTGGGTCTTAGACCCTATGATTGAATGCCTATGATTTAGAGGACCAGAGGGTCCAATGGTGTATATGGAGGTTATATATCGTTTAAAAGTGATTTTCTTGCAGGTTCAAATTTGGGTTAGATAACAAGGCAGCTGTTATGCTGCCCGAATATTAGGAATTATCTGGTAGCACCTGACGGCGATGCTCCCAGATTACAGGCATACAGTTACAGGAGAGTAACACACCTTATCGGTCCAGGTAGGACTAGTAGGGGGTGTTACAGATAATGGACTTGGATAATTTAAAATTCACCCTACATAATAAATCTAGCAGCATTTCATGATATACCATAAAGGATGATAGCAAATTCCTTCCGTGAGCTCTTCTAACAAGGTTGTTGCAAACGACAGTGATCCTCTTCAAGGAACACCTTTAAGGTAACCCATATAGGAAGTTTTTAAAAGAGATCAACTTGTAATTCCATGTGTTATTAAGAATTACAAGTGGATCAAAGAAGAATAAGAAAAATGAGTGTGTTTAATTATTCTATATGAAAATTCCATAGCATAATGTATCCTTATTATGGTTATTGCAATAAGGTTTATTTATATCATAAACCCTATTTAGGTCAGATTTTAACCCTTAAAACCATGCTTAAGTTAGACTAAAATGGACCCATTAATTAGGCCCCTTTCCATCCTATGCACATCAGCTTTTTAATAGGCTTATGTGTAATATGCTTTTGCCCCACTTTCATTAATACTATGTGGCATTCCTAGCCCCCATTATAGATTAATAATTACTATAATTTAAGCCCTTCTAAATCTTTTGAAATCCCATAAAAAATTGGTTGGAAGAATAATTAAAAGTTTAGACTCAACAAGGCCTAAGTTGAAAAAACCCTAATTTTCTAAATTACTTGATTTTTTGGACTTTTCATTTACAAGTGGGCCCTAAGCCCATTTTCTCATTTCTTCTTCTAAATTTATCATTCAATGATATCTCATATCATTAGAACAATCAATCTCATTAAATCTTCCTCAAACTCTTTTTATGTGTGTGACCCTAGAACAACTTGGTAGTACATAGTGAATTAGAGTCCTAGTCCAATTGAGACTCTATAGATTCAATCTTTTTGAATCAATATCAATTCACTAATTGATATATCACTTGTTTTCAAGTCAAGAGAGGCATCTAGATATGTATCATGACTACCTAAGTGCTAAAAAGTCATGTGGTTTAACTTAACCCTTTCATATATAGTTACTGTGTAATAAACTTATTTCACCATCTTTTACCTCATCCAGTTTTGAGTATGGACTTGTGTCAACTCATAGCTTAACTAAGTATGTCTAACTAAGACTTGAACATATTTTTCTAATAATTTCACCTCTATTTCCAAAATGCCCTTGGTGAATCCCATTCACTCATGGCACTTTGCTCTAGCAAGAGATTTCTGAATATAGGTTACTCTTTAGAATTGTGAGATGAACTCAGTACTATAATTTAGGGTGCTGAATCCTTTGTTGATTACTACCTTATCTTCAAATATCTTATGCCATACCCAAGCACCTCACTATGTATACTTCTTATTCAAAGTAAAAGTTTTAGGTTCAAAGTATGTCACTCCATATTTAAGATAGTCATTTCAAGTCTAAGGATACTTACACCACTAATATGATGAGATACTTTCACTAACATAGATTAAATATCCATATGAAGATCTCATGGTAGGTTTTCGATGTAGTTACATCCCAAGTAAGCATCCACATGTTAACTCTAAGCATTTTTACGCTTATAGCTTGTGAGAACTATTGCTTGATCCAATCAAGAAGTATAACATGTGCTGATCTTTCTACATTAATAATGTCTTATCTTGTTAATACTATGATCAGAGATATTTTGTTATATCACATTTACATGTAATAAGAATCTCACATGATGAACACTTTCATGATTTCCTTTGCACTGTGATTATATACTAGAGACATTATAACATGCTTTAAGACATTGGAAACAATTATAAGTAATATATAAAATTACCATGATATATAGAAAAATGCCTTATAGTATGAATTAACAAGGATTAAATACATGAATACTACCTTATTACATGAGCTCTAGGGTAAACTTCTATCAATCTCCCATTTGCACTAGAGCCAATCACCCATGTACTTAATGCCTATTACATTTACATATTGATCAAACTTTCCTTGTGATAGTGCCTTTGTGAGAGGATCAGTTGTGTTGTAATTTATAGGGACCCTTTCAATTTTCTCATCCTGTCTACCAATGATCTCCCTAATTAGATGGTAGTGTCGAATAACATAATTAGATTGTTAATGAGACCATGGTTCGTGAGTGTATGCAATAGCCCTATTATTATCACAATATAGTGGTTTTGGATCAATAATTCTAGGAACCACTCTATGTTCTGTAATTAACTTCTTAATGTAGATAGCTTCCTTAGCTATATCAAAAGTGGCTATGTATTTAGCTTTAGTTATAGAATTTGCAATCGTATTTTATTTGAACTCTTCCAAACAACTACTACTCTACACATAATGTATACATATCATGATTGAGATTTACAGTCATCCTTATCATATTAGAAGTTAGCATCAGTATACTAGCTAATCTATAGACCTTCTTCTCTATAAATCAAGAAAAGATCCTTAGTCCTTTTTATGTACTTAAGGATATTCTTTAAAGCCACCCAATATTTCTCTCTATAAAAAGATTGGAATCTTCCCATGACATTTAGAGTAAATGTTAGATTAGGTCTCATACATAACATTGCATACATGATAGATCTTATAGCTGAAGCATATAAGATCCTACTCATGTGCTCTCTCTCTTCTTATGTCTTAGGAGATTTAGGTTTAGAAAGGTGTTTTCCATGCAACACAAAAATATAACATTTCTTTTAGAGATCCATGCTAAACCACCTATGAAAAAGCAAGTAACCTTTTAAATCTATCTCTATAGTCCTTGATCCCTAAGATGTAGGTTGCTTCTTTAAGGTCTTTTATGGAGAATTGTTTACTCAGCCAAATCATGATTGACTTGAGGATAAAGACATCATTTCCTATTAGTAATATGTCATCTACAGATAACACACGAAAAATGATTACACTTATACATACCTTTTTATAAACACATGGTTCAATTATGTTTTGTTAGAATCTAGACTCCTTAATTGTGTCATCAAAATAGAGAGCTCCTAGATGCTTGCTTTAAGCCATAGATGGATCTTTGAAGCTTATAGACCTAATTGCCATCTTTTGATGTAAAACCTTTTGGATGTGTCATATATACTTCCTCTGACAATTTTCCATTAAGGAAAGCTATCTTTATATCCATTTGCCAGATCTTATAATCATAATAAGTAGTAGTGGCAAGTAGAATCCGTACAAATTTAAGAATTGCAATTGGAGAAAAGGTTTCAACAAAGTCAATTCCTTATCTTTGACAATAACCTTTTGCTACCAATTAAGCTTTATAGGTAATCACATTACCTTTCATGTCTATTTTCTTCTTCAAGATCCATTTACATCGAATGGGTTTTATCCCTTTAGGTGGATTAATTAAGGTGCTCGTGTCCTTTATGTTTTCTTTAGGATGATCAAATCAAAACAGTCAAAGACTCGACCTAAGCCTCACTCCTTAAGTCTCAAAAGATGAGAAGGAAGTTAGAGGAATATAGGGCCACTTCTATTTGATTAGACTAGGAGGAGTGAGTTGGGCACCACAAGGTAGGAGTCACCACTTGACCGTGTTGGGAAATACCTTATAGGGCTAAAACTAGAGTGGTTCGAAACCTTACTCTTATTTATACCTCAAATTAATATGGAAATTCAGTTTGAATTTATGACATTATCCCTTTTCTCAAGCGATGTTTTACAATTAAAATAAATTACGTATGAACAAATGAGAACTTACAAAATATATTTACAGAAAAATAAATAGGTGCATGGAATTGAAATATCATGCATGAAATTGGGCAGTTAATTGTTTCGAGAACTTTGGTTCTCGCATGCCAATTTTAGAAAATGGATTTTATTGCAGTGACTTTTATTAAAATCGGGTCGTTCGCTTGAGAACTTTGGTTCTCGTATGCTAATTTGAAAAAATAAATTTTATTATGGTGATTTTTATTGAAATCGGTTTGAGAACTTTGGTTCTCAAAATTTGATTCTAGAAAATGGATGTTATTGTTGCAACTTTTATTAAAAAGGAATTGGAATTTATTTTATTAGCAAAACACCAATTTATTGGGTAAAAATATGATTTTTAGTTTTTAACATGTAAAATCATTTTTCTACCTAATTCAGTGTTTGTGGGCTATTTCGGGATTGAAATTGGAAGCGTCATACATAAAATCAGGTGATAGATTTAATTTGAGAACTTTGGTTCTCGCGTGTCAATTTTTAGAAAATAATTTTCTTTATTGTGACTTTTATTAAGGAAAATCAAAACCCATTTTATTAATAAAACACAAATAAATTAAATAAAAATATTTTGGTTATTTTTTCGATCGTGAAAAAAAATCATTTTTCTAATTATTACAGCATTCATGGAATATATAGGGAAATAATTCGAAAATAAAAAAATACAAGGAAATTACCTAAAATACGATTTAATCGAATAAAAAAATAAAAAAATAAAATTACATTTTGGGATGCCTAAAATACAATCTAACAAGAAATAGGCAATACTAAAATTAATTTGCAGAAAAATAAATAAAATGAAAAATAAAATAGATAGTAGAAAATAATGGGTGTCGAAAAATTACTTCACTAAGATTTAATGAGGTAGCCAAAAATATAGCACTCAGATCCCAAATAATCAAATAACTCGTATCACAACAACAAAAATAATGTATTAGTATGCTAAGCAAAAATAAACAGACAAATAGAAATTTAATAAAAATGAACAGTCACAAAAATATAAAATATTATACAAATAAATTATTACATCTAATTGGTAGATGGATAATACAAAAAGAAGAATAAAAAGAGCAAAAATGACCAAAATAATATTTTTGTATGTGAAATAGGAATAGAAGGACAGATAGAAATAAAATAAAAATAGATAGTCACAAAAATATAAAATATTGCCCAAATAAATTATCACATCTAATCGGTAGATGGATAATGGAAAAGGAAAAATAGAAACAACAAAAATGACAAAAATAATATGCTTGGATATGAAGCAAAAATAGAAGAACAAATAGAAATTAAAATAAAATGAGCAGCCCTACAAATATAGAAAATATGACACAAATAAATTATCACATCTAACTAGTAGATGGATAAAATGGAATGAAAAAATGAAAAATAATAGAAAAATGGGTCAGTCAACACACCGAGTATATTTGCCTTTGGAAAGATCTCAATCAGATTGAAAATGGTACTTGAATCTTTAGAAAAATCCAAAAAATGGAGTTAAAAGAGTGCTTTTGCCTTTATTTTTGTGTATTTTCTCTCTAAAAAATTTTCTTCCTCCTTAAAATGGCCAACCTTGGCACAAAACGACCCATTTTGTACTTATTCATGACTCTCGAGGTAGAAAATGCCCGTTTTTGGTGAAAACGGCCATTTTCTTGAGCAAAATGGCTCTTGTGGTAGTTTTTGGCCCAAACATGCATTCTGCATATGGAAATGGCCCAAACAACCGTTTTAGGCCTAGAACGGGCATTTCTTATACAAAAATGACCCATTTGGGCAAAAATGCTCAAAACAACCGTTTTAGGCCTAAAACGGCCATTCCCTTCGCGGGAACAGGCCAGTCTTCTCCAAAACGGTCATTGTCTCTTGGACCATGGCCATTTTTTTTATTTTTTTAAGGAAAATTTTTGAGATCTTTAGTTTGGATATAAAAAAATCCATTTTTTTGGGATTTTTGTCCTTGTTATCATCATTAGGCAAAATGAACCTAGGAGCCTTAGAGACCTAATGTCTATAGTTGCCCCCAACTTTGGGGAGGTTACTACAGAGTGTGTGAGGTGACTTAGAGTTTAGAAAGGAGAGAGACATGTACCTCGGGGGCAATCTTTCTATAGAAATCATCGGGATCAGAGTTAGTGAGGTCTAGGTAGTACTGAAGACACTACACACATGTTTCAAGCAGTGCTATAAGATATTGCATCTAAACTCAGTCAGTGCTATGAGACGTTACACCTGAAGGTAAGTTGGTTCAAGAAGTACTGTGAGACATTGCACCTAAACTCGAGCAGTGTTTTGAGATGTTGCACCCGAAGGTAAGTTAGTTCAGGTAGTGCTGTGAGACATTACAACTAAACTCAGGCAGTGCTTAAGACATTGCACTCGAAGGTAAGTCGGTTCAAGCAGTGCTGTAAGATGTTGCACCTAAACTTGGGCAGTGTTGTGAGATGTTGCACCCGAAGATAAATTGGTTCATACAGTGCTGTGAGACATTGCACCTGAACTCGGGCAGTGTTATGAGAGGTTACACCTGAAGATAAAATTGGTTCAGGCAATATTGTGAGACATTGCATCTAAAAATTTCTTGAAATGACACATTTGTAAGGTTGCTTAGAAAATTTAGGTTGCCCTTAGTGTAGAAAAGATGAAGTAAAACACATTAGTTCATCAGTGGTCGTTTACAACATGGATGCATGCCATGTGTGTGAGTGCAATTTTTTTTTGAATTCAAGTCATAATTTTGAAAATTATATTTTTATTCCTTTTCTTTGTTGTTCTTCTATCTCTCTCTTTTTATTATTTTGCTTGTTTTATCTATCTTCTTATTTTGCTTTGTGTGTATTTTGTTGTTGTTGTTGTTCTTTATTATTATATATTTTATTAATTTTTTTATTCATTATCATTATTTATCAGGTATTTTATTATTTTATTGTTCTATCTATGTCTTGCCAAAAAGATAAAAGTAATAAGCAGAATATGTCAATTTTATAAATGAACACTTTTGAGTGCAAAATTTTTTTTGTCTTAAACTAATATGTATAGATAAATAAAATAAAATAAAGCAAAAATAAAATAAAGGCTAAGGAGCTAGCGGCTATCTCTAAACTCTTAGCATCTGAAGCTCTATCTCTATTGCCTCCAGTCCCTGTGCAGTCCGCCGCTTGGACTCCTCAACCCTTGCACTCAGGTTGGTGTGAGTGCACTAGAACTATTCTGGCATCTAAGTTTGTAGGCCCTAGAAAAGAGACTCAACCAATGGTAGAGGTGGTGCTGAGGAAGATGGACTGGCCTCATCGGTTTGCTACCTCTAAATTGGCCTCTCAGGGGTCAAGTTGATCCCCAAGAACTCCTCAAGATCTAATGCAAACTGGTCATTTACACTCGGTTGATCCCCTACCTACTAATCTAACTTAGCCTTTATCAGTAGTCTATAGCCAGTTAGTGCTCGGGGATCAATCTTCACGATCCCAATGGCGATGTAGGTGTCTCGATTAACCCATAGCTATTGCCAAAGAGACTCGCCCAGATGCTACTCTGGAATGCCTAGCCTAAGTAATAGGGTGGTGACAACTCCCCTAATGACGATCCCTTTACTTGGGGATTGACTAGTGTAGTGTAGATGCTCCAGGATTGTCTAGGACAAAATAGCCATTTTCAACTAGAAAATGCTTGTTTTCTAGCTGAAAATGCCTATTTTTGCCCATGGGGCTTCTTTTTCACCCACTAAAGCTATAAATACCCTAATGTATACATAAATCCTCATGCCACTTGAGTTTTTTTTTCTTTATTTTTGCAACAATGAGTGATGAATTCCTCAAAAAGCTTCATAAAATTCTTGATCTCCCTTCTACATAGGTAGCCCCCACCTTGACTCCATTCAATAGGCTAAAATTTCTATGAAGAGTGCATTTTGATTAAACTTTTCTCAAGGTAGCGACTTGATTTTGGGACCCATAATTTAATGTCTTTCGATTTTCTCATCAAGAGCTATGCCCCTTATTTGAGGAATTTGCTGCAATTTTGGGTGTGTTTTAACCTTTTGACACACTACCTTATTGAGCATATTACCATCCTTGGCTGCCAGATGGATCCTATGGAGAGGGCCAATTTCTCTGAATGCATTGCTAGACTATACTGACAGTTACACAGACATTCTATCCCTTCAAGCGGATGCATATTTATTCATATTCTTCTCTAAATATTTGACAATTTTAGCATAAGACCACTATAGAGACTATTAGATGTTTAGCGTGATTAATGACTTGAAGAAAGGGCTAAATCCTTTTCCTCTGATCTTGGCTAAAACAATTCTTGGTTTAGATGCTATACAGTCTTGGAAACGCTGAATTTTTTCGTGGGAGCCTAATTCTGCTTCAAGTTTTTATTTTTTTTAGAATAGACTGCCCTAGAAAGGGGTTTTTGCCTTATTCTCTAGTCTGCCTTTTACCCAGGTAGCCTTTGCGGGTTTTCATTCCTACTAGACTTTTTAAGGATAGACTGCCCATATGGATTTTCACCCTACCCTTTGCTTGACTTTTGCTTAAGATGCCTTCACAAATTTTCATTCCTAATAGCATTTTTTTAGGTCTGGCTACAAGAGAAGCTTCGCCTATTGGACAATCCTTTGCCTCGTGTCCTTGGATCTTATAGCTTGAAGAATTTGCTGTCATGAGCCATTATGGAATGTTTCACAGATGTTGAGCGATGGGTTTCGTGGCTGAGTGCTCTAACAGATAATGCTATAAGTTTTAGAAACCCTTGGATTTGCTTACTATACGTGTGATGCAATAGTCCATTAGGTTGTGTTCCTTTAGCCAGTCATCACAAGGTTACCTTTTGTATCCCTGAACATTGCATGAGGTAGTTTTGTAAGACCTAAAGGATTATAATATCATCACTATCTTTCAGAGGAGGTGATATATCTATCACCTTCACTTCTAGTTATCATATGCTATAGAGGTAGTTACTCTTAAAGACAAGCATTGCACCTAGGGTTGTTTGCAACTTTTAGACTTCAGATGCATATAAAAAATGGGTAACAGGCCCTTCTCAAGACAACTAGGCTTACTGGCTAAGGATGAGTGGCAAGAGCAACAGCAAGAGGCAAAGGACTTAGGAAAAAAGAAACAAAAATAAACTTTTCTACTTTTATTTTGTACTTCTTTATTGCATTTAACATTGTACTCCTTTAGTTTATAAAATGCTCAATCATGCTTATTAAAGTGGTCCTATGTAGCAACATCATATTGGCATTTTATGATAATCACAATAGGATATTAATGTAACAACATATTTCCTCAATTAATCAAGGGAGTTCTCAATTACATCTTAAACTCTTATCGTCAATCAGCCCCCATGGGTTTTCTTGATTAACTATTTTCTCTCAACCCCTAATTATTGCATAGGATACCTTTTTTTGGTTTTCACCTTATCATGGTTCCCACTTTTAGCAAGGCCATCGTTTGCTGATTTTTGACCTGCAAAGCTATTATTTCTTTTCTTTTTATCTTTTATTTGTCTTTAGCCATAGAACCTTTTCAGTCTATCCATATTCACAGGTTCCCTTAATTCATTTCCAACAAAATCTATAAAGATCACAACACCTTTTAGTAACATTTTCTTTAGGATATATGGCCCTTCCCAATTTAGCTTGAATTTCCCTCTTAGGTCTGGTAGTCCTAGTCCCATCTGTTTGAGGAATAGTTCCTTTTCTTTCAATTACGATCCTTCACCCTTTTACTAAAGGCACATGCCATCCTTTTCAGGTAAACTTGATTGTGATAATTGGCTCTTAACCACTTCTCATCTAGCAAATTCAACTATTGGAACCGTTCTTCAGCCTAAGCAGTCTTGGGAATCTCTACCTCTATTACCATGCTCAATGACTGAAGTTTGATTTCTACTGGAAGCACCACATCTATCCCGTACACCAAGGAGAATGGAGTAGCACCTATTGAAGTTCAAATCACAGTTTTGTATCCCCAAAGAGCAAAAGGAAGCTTATCCACCTAGTTTTTGTAAGTCACAATTGTCTTAGCCAAAATCCTTTTGAGGTTCTTATTTGTTGCTTTAACTACTCTATTGGCTTGTGGCCTATAAGGAGAGGATTTATGATGTTGAATCTTGTATTTTTGTAAGAGAGCCTTTTTTTTCGCTTGAAATTAGACACCGTTATTAGAAACTATATGATATGGAACCCCATATCTATAGATTAAACTCTTCTCTATGAATCTATCCATCTCTCTTACACCTAACTTCTTGAAAGATTTTGCTTCGACCTATTTTAAGAAATAATCGATTACCACTACAACAAAGTGATGCCTATTTAAAGCTATCAGATGTATCTCTACTACTATGTCTATCCCCTATACAACAAATGGCCTAAGAGATGATAAGCTATGAAGTTCTGATACAAGTACGCATTTCAAATCTCTATACTGTTGGCACTTATGGCATCTTTACACATATTTTGAGCAATCATGGTCTATAGTAATCCAAAAGAATCCTTGGCATATGATTTTTTTGGCTAACTCTAAACCATTCATATGTGTACCAAATGACCTTACGTGTATCTCCTCTATAACTTTTTCCACCTCTCATTCCTCTAAGCAACGAAGCTGAAGACCATTTACTTGCCTCTTATATAGGACCCATCTACATTACTGAATTGAGTTGACAACTTCCTTAATACCTTCTTATCCTTGTCCATGGCTTCTTCATTGGAAGTTTCTATTTTCTAAGTAATTATAGATGTCATAAAACCATGGCTTGTCTTTTTCTTACTCTATTTCCATTATCTGCTCTGTCTCATAATAAGGCCTTTCAGAACTAGAAATGATCACTAGTTTCATGATTATCCCTTTTAAATTATCCCACATGGAAACTAAGGTAGCCAACACATCTTCTAGTTGATTCTCATTTCTCGAAACATGACAAAAAGTGCACATTTCAAATTGTCCACTAATTGACCTTAGGTATTCTGCATAAGGCATCAATCTTTCTTCACGAATGGTCTACTCTTCACTAGTTTGATACACTACTAATAATGAATCCCCAAACAACTCAATTATTTTTGCACTAAGAGACAACAATGCTTCAAGTCTGAATATGCAGGTTTCATATTCTACCATGTTATTTGTAACTTTGTATCTCAACTTCTTAGCTAACTATAGCTTTTCTCCTTTAAAGGTTATTAAAATCACTCCTGCTCTTGCCCATTTGCTATTTATTGCTCTATCAAAGTACATCTGCCATCCTTAGACCATAATTGGGTTTAAGTTTTCATCTAGGAATTTGAACTCCAATTGCTCACCTGCTAACGGATGATTGGCTAAGAATTTAGTGACTGCTCGCCCTTTAATAGTTTTTCTTGTTATGTACTGAATGTCAAATTCTTGAAGCAAGAAGGGCCATTTACTCATTCTACCCACCAAAGACAATGTTGTTTAGAGATACCTTAAGGGGTTGTGTTTGGGCATGGCCTGTACATTATACGATTGAAAGTAGTGTCTCAGTTTCTTTGAAGCCCACACTATTGCTAAGCAAATCTTTTCCACCTCTACATACTTAACCTCATAAGGAAGAAATTTCTTGCTTAAGTAATAAATTGCAAATTCAATGCCCATCTCATCTTCCTATGCTATCATAGCCCCCAGTGCACTTTCTTTAATAGACAGATAGAGGATCAATGGCTTTTCTCACCTTAGCAGTTGCAAAACTAGTGGATTTAGAAGATATTTCCTGACTGTATCAAAAGTTTTCTGACAGTCATCATTCCATTTAGTTGGTTGGTTCTTTCTAAGAAGTTTGAAAATAGACTCACATATGGTAGTGAGCTTAGTAATAAACCTGCTAATGTATTATATTTTACCCAAAAATCCTCTTATTTCTTTTTCTTTCTTTGGAACTAGCATTTCTCTGATTTCTTTGACTTTTTCAGGGTCCACATCAATTCCTCTTTGGCTCATAATATGCCTTAGAAGTTTTCCTAAAGTCACACCGAAGACACTTTTTTGGATTTAAACAAAGATTATACTTGTTTATCCTTTTGAAGAACTTTTCCAAGGCCTCAAAATGTCATTCCCTCATAGAGGATTTGATCATCATGTCATCGACATACATTTCCACTTCCTTATGAATTAGGTTATCGAAAATCTTTATAGGCATCCTTTAGTACGTAGCCCTAGTTTTTTTAAACTAAAAGGCATAACTTTCTAACAGAAGGTCCCTCATTCTATGATGAAGGCAGTTTTTATCTTGTTTACTATTGTGTTCAGAATCTGATTGTAACCGGCATACCTATCCATAAGACTTTACATTTTGCATATTGCTGCACTATCAATTAAAACATTTATATGTGGCAACAGGAAGTCATCTTTTGGGCATGCTTTATTCAGATCTCTGTAATCTATACACATTTGGACCTTACCATCCTTCTTGGCAATTGGAACCACATTATCTAGCCACATTGGATACTATACTTATTCTAGAAATTTGGCTTCAACTTGCCTATATACCTCTTCTTTTATCTTTTCTGCCCATTCTAGTCTCATTCTCTGTAGTTTTTGCTTCATCAATTTGCTTTTAAGTACGTATAGATGGCATGTTTAGCTATTTCTCGATCCACCCCTGACATGTCTTCATAGGTTTAGGTAAATACTTTTTCATATTTTTTTAACATTCTCTCAAATTTGGTCCTCTATTTAGGAGTTACATTATATGTAATTAAGATCTCTTTAGAATTTTTGTTAGTATCGAGATTAAACGAGGTAGTATTGATTGAATTAATATCAATCATGTTATGCATGTCATGATTATCATTATACATGATACAGTTAGATGAGACATCACAAAAATAAGCAAAATTGTTCATATTATTAGCAAAAGAAATAGGAACATTGTCATTAAAAAGTTTAGGTATATATAAATTATCAAAAGAGCTTTCAAAAAGGCCTTCTTCTTTCATCTTTTTCTTTCCCTTATCCTAGAGCACAACATCAGTTAGAATCTCTTCTTTAACTCTGATTTCCAGCTAAGTCAGGTTGGTCATGATTTCCTCGTCCAAAAAATCTAAAATGACTTTCACTTCACTCATAGCCTAATCAAACACATCATTGAAAATCTCAAATCCTGGCACAACCTATCCAATAGCTAGCTCAGATTCCTCATAGTAACTAATATTCCCTTCGGCTCAGATGAAACTCTCTTCTAATAAAGGGATACCTTTTCTCATCTTTCTCAGTTTTAATGTCTTCACAATGTATCCCAATCCATTTCAATATTTTTGTCCTTGAGGTTGGATGGCTAAGATTGGACCTTCTAAAGTATGTCCTAATCCGGCTCCAGGTAGATAGTTCATCTTTTTTAACATATTTACCTCCTTAGGGTTTTCCCCTTCCTCTAAAAAGATACCTGTAATATGGAAACCATTAAAAGGTTGTTTAGCTATCTCGAGCATTAAAACCTGATTCTCCCTCGTAGCCCTGATGTTACTATCTCACCATCATGGGGGATCTTTATCATCTAATGCAATGTTGATAGAACTCCTCCTAGCTTATAGAACCACGGCCTTCCTAAAAGCAAAGAGAAATTCACAAGAATATCGAACACCGTAAACTCCACATTATCTATAATCACCCCCAGTTTGACCTTAACCTTAAAATTCCCATATGCTTATCTGTTTATGTTGTCATAGGCCATGATGATAAGCTTAGACTAAGAGATCATTGAATCCTTAAACTTATACATTGCTATGGCTTTAAGTGGGCACACATAGATTGATAACCCATCATCAACCATTACACAGGTCGTGTGCTTGCCATTAACTTCTACATTGATATATTAAGGCCAATTATGGTGTTGCCTTTTAGGTGGTAAATTAGTATCACAAAAGCTGACTCTTGTTTCCTCCTCTCTTTTTACCATTGCCACTAGCTCAGATGGTAATGTGGTTGTTGAAATGATTGCCACACATAAAGCTTCGACCACTTTCTGTCGATGAGAAGAGGATTGATGTAATAGATCCCGAATCAAAATCTGTGTAAGAGTCTTTTTTAACTATGTTGTCACAGCATCCTCTTCATTCTCAACCACCGAAAGAATTGGCTCCCTCTCTACTTCTATTACCACCCAACCACTTTGGGTTATTACTTTGGTTTCTACTTCCTCTCTCAATTTCTACTCTAGATCAGAATCTACCCATAAATCCTGAACCTATTCTTTTGACTCGCTCTCACTATCTGTAGCCCATATGTCTGTCATGCATACTAAACCCTGATTCACTTCGACAGTTCTTTTCGTGGCTAGATAATCATTCCTATATAAGTCTTAAAGTATACACCATTCTGGGAGACCTAAGTTGACCATATTAACCGGAGGAGGAACCTTTAAATATGCACCTTGACTTTTCTATCTTTATTTCGGATTAGGTATTTGTCTTGAATCAATCAAGTCTTGAATCTTACCCCTCAAAGTGTGGTAGTGATCAGTGTCATGGTCGATATGCTGATGATATTGACAGTACAAATCTGATCTATGATAGGGTTAGCCTTCACTTCT
>CANXYI010782982.1:0-11230 GCA_948208565.1 Hura crepitans | reverse complement strand
TATATATATATATATATACACACACACACACACACACACACACACACACACATACACCCCTCAAAGAGTATAATTGTTAGGAGACACGATTTGTATAATAAGTATTAATGCTTGTTAACAAATGTGTAAAGGGATAAAAATAAGTAATATGGGCGACTGTGAAGTTTTGGTTTAATCATCTGCTAATATACCTCTAAGAAAGCATGTGATGTCTATTACAATAGTGATAGGCAATAATTTATTATGAACATATCTTTTAAGATATGTAATCAATAAGGCATGGAAATGCCAATCTTGATAGCATCATTTAAGCATAGTATTGATAAAGTATGCAGAATGAGGAATGGAATGGAAGTTTTAGTAAAAATGTTTAATTGCCTAATCAATTTACATATGTGTTTATATTAACCTTGCTATACATAATGAATATTGGCTAAGCTAAGAAGAAAATGCTATGATTTATTGTAGGTGTTACCTTTAGTGTGTTAATGTGAATAACATAATTGGAGGAAAGTGTGCACATATATGATATTTGAAATGAGCCATTAATATCAATTTCAATTTACAGACATTAATGGGTATAGTGTATGTCATGTTCATGGTATGGCTGAATGGTCTATATGGATCATGGTCTTTTAATCTTTCTATGGTGAATGGATTATGGGCCAATAATTCCTTAAATGATGATTAAGACACCTATGATTATATTAATGCTTAATATAATGTAAAAGACTCAGGTGACTTAATTAGGAAATCAAAGTAGTGAATGTTAAAATGTATGAAATCACATAATGCATCATCAACGCTTTGATGGTAAAATGATATATGCCTTGTATTTAAGTATTATAATGATGTTATATGCTATGGTAAACATAGACATATTATGTATGGCCTTAATATTTCTAGTTAGGCAAAATGACCAATGATATATAAATTTGACATTTAATGAAATCTTGAGAAAAAGGAAACATGAATGCTTATGATAAAAGTATATGAGTTGTGACAAAAGTATGATGATGGCTTATTTATAAGTTATAATCCATCAATAAGACATATGTAAATCATATACTTGCAAGATTATAAATACCCTATTTGGTCATTTGTTGGCCAAATGATATGAAAATTGTATATAGGATATGTTGAAGATATGAAAATAAATTACAAATGGTGATAGCCCATAAGAGTTTTACAACTTAGTCTAGAGAGGTTGACCAATCAACTAAAGAGATTAGCAGCTTCTAGGGCACTTTAATGCTTATTTCCTGACCTTTTGATCAATTTATTTGCTTTCAAGCTAGACTTTTAGGATAATGTATTTACCTTTAGGCTAGACCTTTTGCTCAACATATTTGCCTTTGGGACAAACCTTTTAGTCAACATATTTGCCTTTGGGTCAGACATTATTCACCTTTGAGCTAGACCTTTATGTCACTGGTCAGTCCTTTTATGGTCAGTGCTAGACCTTCGAGTTACCATTAGACCTTTGTGGTTATTGATTTATATTATCCAATTTATGGTTTTTGTCTATTGATTATGGGTAATTAGATGAGTAACCTAAATAAGATGAAGTATAACTAATAAGTGACTTAAGGAGATGGAACTAAATAATGTGAACCATTTTTTTGCATTTTTATTAAGATGAATCTACTTTACATCTTGTTATTATATGATGTTATGTATGGAATTTCATGACATGAATATGAACGTTAACACATATCTTTGGAATGTAGATTAAAATCATTTTTATATTGTGAATGTTATGTATGTACTAATCTAAATCCTTTAGAGCATATATAAATACAAATATATATCTGTGTGTGTGTATGTGTGTGTATGTGTGTGTGTGTGTGTGTTTGTGTGTGTGTGTCTATGTGTATGTGTGTATACATATACGTATGTATGTTTTACATGTTAATTATTTATACCTCATTATTTCATTATGCTTTAGAAGATTTTCCTTTATTGTTAAACATCATGAGTGTATAATACATATGGTATTATTTGTATGATATTATTAGATACACCACATTTATTTTGTTATGTGTACGTTATGAAAATGTGAATAAGGATAGAAGATATAAGTTTCAATAAAAGCAAGAAGATCAAAAGTGGAATCTCATATGGGATTGTTTTTATTTATAAGCAACTTTAGTTCATTGTATAAATTAAAAGCTTATATGTATTTTGTATAAGGACTTTTGAAGCTTACTAAATATATATTATGGTTTGTACATGATCAAGTATGGCTCTGTAATATTCATTTGATTTTTTAGTATTATGACGTTGGATGTAGGAGTAGATGATGGTTGTGTATGTATTGTAGATGAGAATACTTGATATACATGATCTGGATAATTTCCTTATGTATGTGATATCTAGGAATGCAAATGTTTTAAGTTATGGATGATCGGAAGGATTATAATCACTTAGGATGTGATGTGTCTTTTTAGAAGTGTTTTTTTATAGGTTTAAATTAGTGATAGTCTCACCAAACAACCATTATGCTACTAAATTTTCAGAGCAATGACCCCAAATTTGTTAAGCTTGATAATGAAGAAGTTAATTTGTTAAATTGGATTTCTTGTGATTTATTGATGAGGTCACAAATTTTTAATAACCTAGATTAGAGGTAAATAGATTTTGGTTTTATGACATTCTTTATCTGGTTCGAAGACCAAACTAGGTAAGGGATGTCAAATTTGGTGGCATTAGAGCCTAGGTTTATGCATTCATAGGCATATAAGGAATGATTTAGGATTATATGTAGGCTAAAGGATTAAGTCTATGTGTGTTATAAGATAATGCTTATGAGTTGTGATTTATTCTTTTTATAATATGATATATATGGATGAAGCGAGATCTTTTGACCTTCAAGAGAAGTAGTAAAAAAGACAAGTTATTATTAGATGATCAAGTTCTAGTTAATATGGAAAACTTGATAGTATATGTAAGAGGATAGTATCGAGAAGGGGAAATGATAGTAAGGGAGCATTATTAGTATAAATAAAAGTGCTTCAATGATATGGAATCAAAGAGTATGTATGAAGGTATTAGCAAGGGATAAGGAGCAAAGTGTGGATAAACTCTGCATTAAAAAGGAGTACTCTAGTACTCAAGAGTTAATTCTTCCAATGCACCTGTCAATTTCATGGGATTAAGGGCCTTTATTATTTAAACATAAAACATGGGGCTAGGTTATGCATCATATCATTAAGCATCATTATTAAAGCATGCATGATCATCTTACATCATTATTATCATTCACATCATAACATGTGCATAGCCATAACATTTTCATTACATATGCCTTTTACCTTAATTGGAAATGAAATTTGACAAGATGCACTTAAATAAGTGAATAATATAAGAAAAAATTGAAATATTAATGATAAAGGTTATAATGGATATAGATAGAGTAGAACTAAGAGAAGGGTGAACTCAAAAATATATATGGAATTAGTTATATAGTGTTAATCATTAAAAAGAGTTATTATAAAGACCACATAGATGAATAATTGATTTTTAAGAATTTATAGAATAAAGTAGTATAGTAGAAGCTTGATGGTTTGAAATGAGAAGAATATGCTTAGATAACAATAAGAAGCTTAGTACGAATAGTGGATGTTAAAAGGTATGTTATACATATACATACATATATGCGTGTATATGTGTGTGTGTGTGTGTGTATGTTATGTGGACTTTTAAGAAAAGCTTAAAAGGGCAAATAAAGAAACTATGAAGAGATATAACTATAAATGTCTAACAAAGGAAAAGAAGGTCAACCTAAGTAAGGCAATAACGAAGTTTATATTAGAAGTATAAAATAAGGATAAATAGAGCATATAAGTAATTTGGGGTTATGAAGTGTAATAGAACTATGGAAATTTCGTGGACGAAATTCTTTTAAGAGTGGAAGAAATGTCACGACCTAAAATTTTCTTGTTCTAAAATGATCCTATTCAGTAGGAGTCAATTTATGGCTTTCAATTACTAATATGGAAAGTTTTTGTGTGTGTGTGTGTGTATATATATATATATAAGCACACATGAACACACAAATCACTAAGTTATTTACACAGATGGTAAAGGATTGTATAAGAACCTGACAACTAAATCGAGATATTAGATAAAAATAAAAATAATATATCTATATATAACTAAATAATATGAATAAGAATTTGTTTCTAGAGTCATCTCCATCTTTCAGTTTAAGAGAGGGTTGAGAAGGGATAATTTAGCTGCAAATTTGATGACATCTTAAAAAGTAAATTCCCCTTCCTGCTTGTAACTTTAGGATATCTAGTCTATCTCTCTCTCTGCCTTATATCTCTCTATCAAGGCTTTAACAAACATCTTTAAATCTTAAATCTATACCATCTTCTTAAATACATATTTTTGATAATGGTATAAGCAGCGATGTGTTGCCTTAAACTATAATCCAATGGTTGCTATTGAGGTAAGTTCAATCGACATAGATACATGATAGAGGCAAATTGAAAAAGAGTGATTTTCATAGTAGGAGTTAGATTAAGCATATTTTTACTATCGGTGAAGCCAATTATGACCTTATATAGCTAGTAGCACTAGCCATTAGAGTTATGAAGGTGGCAAGGGTCAAATTGTGTCATGGCATATTTGAATGGCATGAAGGGTGTAATTTAACAAGTGAAAAGATTGTATAAGGAGAAATTTTTTGCTATTTTTATTGTGATATATACTAAAGAAAGTGTTATATTGAAGGTGTCATTGATACAAAAAGAAAAACAAAAATGAAAGAGAAATTACCCTTATTTTCTTTACTTTCTAGTTAGAAAGAAAATGACCTCTTCTATTATTTTGCAATGGCATGTAAAGGAGAATAGGCATTTGCCTCTACTATATCAACAATAAAGTGGTAAGACTTAAGTACTGAAGAGGAACGAGCAATAGATAAAGGGAAAAAATACAGCTAGGGAGTTGATAGCATGTGGGTTTCTATATATTGAAGTTGATGGGTAACATGTTTAAAGTTATAGAGTAAGAAGACTACAAAAGTTCTACAGTGATTAATGGGTACAACTACTAATCTTCCTTAAGTGCTATACCAAAATAGGAAGATAGGGGATATTTGAGGGGGCAGTTTAGGGAGGAAGTTATTGATGGAGTTTGTAAGGAGCTGGTTGCTGCAATTACAACTATAAATTTAGTAGCAATAAGAATTATGATTAGTAAAATGTTAAGGAAGAGAATACATGATGGCAAGTACTAAATAGGAAATAATTGTACGTAATGATTGCTGTTGCAATTCTAGACATAAGAAAGACTAGTGTCTTTTTTCAATTTTTCATATTTTAATGTATGGAATTATAAAAGGCTATCTTGAGTATATGATTTGCATGACTATAATAAGGATTTAAGGAACAACTAGTGGTCGTGAGAAGGGATTGAACCTATAAGACTAAGGAATTCAGGTAACATGGCCATAGAGGAGGAATATTGAAAATCATAAGAGAGAGAAAAGGGTAAACTAATAGAAGGGAGTGCAGCTATAGAAAAGTTTTTGGTAGGAGCTGTAAGTGTTTCTAATAAGCTTTTAAATTTTAGTACTTGCACATTTATTTGAATTTAAAGCTCAAATATGTGATAGGTTTAAGTGTATTTTGATCATATATTGTAATTATATTATTAGTAATTGATTTGGCATCATATGTAAGATATGTGATATGGAGTTGATGAATAAATGTGGTATGTAATGCCTAAAAAGGCCGCGTGTTATGAATAGTACTTTTTTCGAGACGTGAATAGTGTTTTTCGAAGGTTGGGGGTACTAATTTAACTGAATGGAAGTATTAATTATAACATAATTTTTGGTGAAATTTGAAGTCAAAATGAAGTCATTCAGATGGTTAAAAATGATAGTTAAGTTTTACGATAGTGTCATGTGAATAGTGAACTAATTTTAGTTGAATCACAAAATATTCAAAAGTTGCTAAGAAAATTTTGGGATTTATGCAACCTCTTACATAAAAATTCTAAATAGCCTAATGGCATTGGAATTTGAATTTTTGGATATTGGCAAGTATTTTTATTAAAATATTTGATATTTCATGATTTTTTAGCTCCAATTTTTAGAGCCATATGGAACATGAAGTAATTGAATTTTTGGGAGTTAATTGAAAGAAAGAAAATAGGGCTCAATTTTTAAAGAAATGGAAGAAGAAAAGAAAGGAATTGATTTTATTAAAAACTATATATGTATATAAATGGTTAATAGGAATTATATTAGTCAATACATGAATAGTAAAAACAATTCTTCTCTTCTTCCTTTGCTTGAAGTGATGGCATCCATAGAGGAAAACTCCATTTCAATTTTTTCATTTCTTCAATTGAGCCCAAATTAAGACATCAAATTAGAAGATTTACGCCTCTATAGCCTCCAAACATCTTGTTGACCAAGAGATAACAAAAAAATGAAAGGATTGCTCGATTTCACACCCCAACGAATAGTGACAAATTTTCATTTGAGTAAGTTTTTTCGAGCTCTAATATTTTTCTCTTGTTCCTCTAGTGCCTAAGAGATTTTCTATATGGTTAGATTTCATTTTTAATGATCATATGATTTTATATGGATTTTTAAAAAAATGAATATAGGTTTTGCAATTGAGCAGGGTGACAAACGGATTAATAAAGGGAAAAAGGAGGTGTAGTTAAGCCTCGTATGCATGTTTTGACTCATATATTAAGTGTAATTGATATAAAATGGTTAACTATGCATGTTTTAATTGAAAGTGTGTTTGCATACATAAATATGGTTATATGCATTTATGTCTATTTGATTGAATATTATGATTTTTGGCAATTGCCATGGATTAAACTTATCTTCTTATGATTGAGTAGTGATGAAAAATGGTGTTACATGTGGATGATGTGCATTGGCTATGTCTTGATAATTTTGTGATTAAAATAAGCTAATTAGGGTCATAAGGCTTCAATGTTATAATGCTATGCATTTTGATGTCGTGTGAAAGTGTAATGGTATAATGATTGTAAGAAGAAGTATTTTTAGGAGTGTTCTTAATAGGGTGGCCAAAATTCTTGAAGAGTATCTTGGGTATGTTTTTGGCCTTTACTTGAATATGGCATGATGTATGCTTGTGTAGGTAAATAAAGTGTGTTAAGGCATGACATTAATCATATTATTTTGATGAAGAGAAATGTGTGAATATTTTGAAGATATTTAACCTCTATGCCCAAAATGTATAGATGATGCTTCTTAGATGGTTAAAAGCCTTGTTTAGGCTATGTTTTAAACTAAAATGAGAAGAAATGAGAAGAAATAAGGGTATATAAAGTAAAAGGCTTAAGTCAAGTGAATAAACCTCTTTGGGAACTTTAGGCCAAAACCTATGAGGAATTTTCTTTAGATGTTGCCTTATGATTTTGTGCATAAATGTTAACTGTTATATTGCATTGATTTGCCATATGGCCTACATCATGTTAAATATGGATAATTTGTATGTATGTGATTACTAACATTAATATTGCATAATTTAAATGTGACATGCTATGTAGTTCATGTAAATGCACTTCTAAAATGCATGCATAATTTTATAATGGATAATATAATTTATAAGCTTATTTAAAACATAATAAAATGGTAAAGTTGGATGAATACAATTTATATCCCATTTGAGTAAAACAACCTAGTTGGATAGGTTGACTAGTCAACTAGGGTTATTAACAGCTGCTAGGGTACATCTATGCCTTTATTGTATTTGGCCGGTAGGCCTATGCTATATGTCAACCTTCAAGTTTATGTTATATCAATCTTCGGGCCTATGTTGTTAGATGAACCTTTGGATTCATCAATGGTCATAATGGCTATATGCATGTTATGTTTAGTCTTTGGACTTATGTTATTTGCAATCTATAGACCTGTTCTATGTTCAACTGATGGGCCTATGTTATGCTCAGTATTTGGACTTATGTTAGCAGATGTCCTTTAGGACATATAAAGTTTGTATTGACCATCCACCCTAATTATCCATGGGATTCTTGTTTTCTTTCATATGGCTAGTTACATTTAGTTAATAAGAAAACTTAAATATAAGGAATTACATCAATTGCATAACATTTACCTTATGCATCATATTATAACATGTTTTAAATTATGATATGTTTTAAGGGAACACACTTTTATTATGTAGTTGTATATATATATATATATTATAAGGTTTAATGATTTTTATATGATGTTATGCCTATGAGATAAAGCATTTATAGCATGAATGTATGAATATGGAATATCATGTTATATTGATTACACCACTAACATATTCTTTAGCGCATCGTGTTTTTTTTTCTAATGACTAGGTTTAAGAAAAACAGTCTAAACTAAATCCTTAGTATGACAAGATTTTCAAGAAAAGGCTTTTTCTTTTGGTATATATCTTTTGTTGAATATAAGATGTGTGATATAGATGTAAACTCAAATGATGTGTATTGAGGAATATGGGATTAAATTGTATAATTCTATGTTTTAAATTTCTTGATGTTTTTGTAACCTTATTAAAGATTATTTTAAGATGTTTTACTTGTGTGATATCTTTAGTATCTCAACCTAATGTTGAGATTGAGTTTTTGAGTTGTTGAATAATTTGGAGGGATCAGAGGATTATGGAGGTAATGGAATGAGTTTTAAATGATATAAAAGTGTTCGTTTTCATTGTATGTTACTATACATATTTAGGATAGTGTCTTAGTACAGCCGTTATGCTGTCAGATTTTTTACACGAGGATTCCCAAATTTGTTTTCAAATAAAGTCTTAAAAAGTTTTGTTAGCTTGCATTTTTAATAATAATGCATTTTATTAAGACTAGTTATAAACACATTTTAATTTTAATAATATAGTAGTTCGGATAGCATGCTTATGTGCACACCTTCTATTTGGGTCTAACGACCGGATCTGGTAGTGGATGTCACATTTGGTGGTATCAAAGCTCTAATTTAGGCATTCCTTAGAAATATATCAGTGCTTTAGGATTAATTTTGTACAACACTTGATTTATAATATCGAGGCTTATGCATTGTTCTTCTACCTATAGTTTAAGATGAGTTATATGTTGCACAGTGATAAGGAAGTTGAGAGTCATACACTAACAACTATTAGGCAAAAGTCTATGAGAGGAGGATTATTTTCCTAAAGTGATATTTGATAAGCATCGTTAATAGCATAAGTACTACCTGCTTTCCTTTAAGAGATACTTCATTTGTTGAGACAGGCTATTGATGTTAAACCTACTCCACTTATTTTAGTACCACAGCTACCACAGCCGACATCTTATGCTCTCTAAAAGACATATCTCAAGAGGATTAAAAAAATGAGAGCTCAGGACTTTAAGGGTAAGAGAGCTGTAGATATTGAGAGGGTGAAGTACTGGTTAAATAGGACATAGTGGATTATAAAATAGATAAAATATTCCTTTGAGAAAAAGGTTATTTGTGTAACCTCTATCCTATAAGAAGAGGCCTACTAGTGGTGGGTTACATTGACAAAGCATAAAGCTGAAGAGGATTTAACTTAGGACTTCTTTCTAGTAGAGTTCTATAGGAAGTACATTATAGAGAGGTATATAAAAAATAAAAGACAAGAGTTCATAAACCTAAAGCAAGGCCAAAAATCTATAGTAGTGTATAAGACATACTTCACCATGTTGAGTATATATGCCAAAGAGGTTGTAGAGACTAAAGTTGAAAGGTGTAAGAGGTTTGAGAAAGGGCTTGGCATTGAGATTAAGACTTAAATTACTCCCATAAAGATTAGAGACTTCACAACTCTTGTAGATTCATGTTACACAACTGAAGAATGTTACAAAGAGAGAAAAGAGTTATAATAGAAGAAGAGGTCCTATGGATAGAGAGCAACTACTAGGGCTCAAAACATATATAAGAAGTTCAATAGAGGTTAGACTAGGGGATAATCATGGTAGTTCTAGAGATAGTGTCAGTCTCAAAAGCAATAACAAGGGGCCAAGAGTAAAGGGACGCATTAGTCATAGGTTGTAAGTGCACTAGTTAACATGTCTAGTAACAATCCTATATCTCAGTGTCAGATATGCCATAAGAGACATAAATGAGAGTATTAGAAGAATAAGCTAGGAGCATGCTTTGGTTGTGGTTCACTAGATCACTTTGTTAGAGACTATCCAGAGATATCTGATGTTGGATAGAGATCTGCACTAGCTTCTTTCCAAGGTCAGAGAGGAGATTGAAGTGATAGGAGAGATAAGATAGGGGGAGCTTAAAGGGTTGGATCTGAGTCTAGAGTAAAGCGTAGAACACTAGGCAGATAGTATGCTATAAAAGCTAGGGAAGAGGTAGATTTCTAGATGCCATTATTAGTACGTTCCTTCTCTTTAAATCTTATGCTTTGGCTTTAGTAGATTAGGATCTATACAGTCATATATATATACTGCACAAGCATAAGATCAGGGGTTAGTTTTAAAGTTTTTTAACCTAAGGATTATGGTTAACAAACTTATAGGCTAACATGTGATGATGAATAATGTTTACAAAGAGTGGCCTTTGATGGTACAAGGGAACAAGTTTTTAGCTAACCTTATAAAATTGCCTTTTGTCAAATTTGACTTTATCTTGTGTATGGATTGGCTATCCAAGTATCTAGTGATTGTGGACTACAAGTAGAAAAGGTTATTTCATAAAACTAAATATAGAGCAGAGATCACAATTGTAGGGGAAAAGATAGACTTTTTGTTAGTTCCCATGGACCTATTTGTAATGGAAATAAAACATCCATGGAATCCCAGCAAAAGTTTGGAACATAAAAAAATTGAAAAACAAAAAAATATATATTAGAGGAAATCACAAAAATAAGAATTTACCATAAATTTTTTATGCGATTCCAATATGAAGCTTTCCTTTTCTTTTACTTTTCTTAATGGGTTGTCACAAACTATAATGATTCTCAATTGGGAACACCTCTAACTTAATCGACACAAGAAGTTTTTAGAAGAAAGCAACTTGAAAATCTAGATACTAGTAGGAGTTTCAATTGGATTATGGAAGAAGAAGAAATTTATGTGTTTTCAATCATTTTATGTGGTAATTTCTACTATAGAAATTGCGTGTATGATGGCTATAGCTATAGGAGTTATTTATACTTTAAATTAACCCTATTTGGGTTAGATTTTGAGACTCAAAATTAGTAATAAGTTAGACCAGAATGGACTC
>CANXYI010782869.1:0-15401 GCA_948208565.1 Hura crepitans | reverse complement strand
TTATTCTTAAGCTAAAGCTTGGTCACTATTCACATGACACTGCCATAAAATATTAATTGTTATTTTTAACTATCCAAATGACATCGGATTGACTCTAAATTTTTCAAAAATTATATTATGATTAATACTTCAATTTAATAAGATTAATGTGACCAAGGTCTCAAGAAACATTATTCATCATAGAAAATACTATTTATAAGTATAGATTTTCAAGACGTTAAATTTCTTCCCCTTTTAAAAGAAATTTCATCCTTAAAATTACATAATTCAAACAGTTACAAACATTGCTCCTTTATTTGAGCCTCATTTTCCCAAATTGCTTCTTCCATGCCCTAAGAGGCACTATTTTGTTTCATAACTCTTTAACCTCTTAAGATAAGATTCTCACTAGCTCCTCTTTATAAGATAAATCTTGCTATATATTCACTTGCTCAATTGATAGCACATGTGATGGATCCAATATGTATCCTCTAAGCATTGACATATGAAAAACATCATGTATGTAATGCCCGTAAACAGTACCTTCTAGGCTTGACTGATGTTTCTTACGGTGCGGGGCATTACCATGAGGCCAATAAGGGGCGTATTGGTTATAAAACTTTAATGGGCCTGAAAATGGGTAAAATGAATGAATTTAAAAATTTAGTAGAACCTATAAATAATTTCGAGTTGAGAACTAGTGTATGAGGAGATACAATGAGTTTGTGTCGGGATAGCCCTAGGATATGCTCGAACGAACTCAAAAATACCAAACCTTGACCTCAAAAATTCCAATGAGTATGACAGAGAACAAATTTTAATTTTCTGAGGTCGTTTGATATTTTTTCAAAATATTTTATTTCTGACAAGTGAATAGTATCAAAAAGTCTACTGTGGAATTTTGACTTGAAATTTTATGTGGACCTTAGTGACACTAATCGAGGATTTTTAAACTAAAAGGAATATTTTTAGAGGTCTAGAGAATTTTGTATGAATTTCTGAAGCTAAAAATGGCATAAGGTGAATATGAGCTGTTAGGTCACCACGTGTCGCTATCAAGGCCATCCACCTACACCTACATAAGGGGTCACACATGTGTATGGCTCACATGTGGCAACTAGCCATCTTCCACCTAAAGAACCCTAAAAGGCTGATGCCATTTTCTCTCTCCTCCTACTCTTTCTCTTTATTTTTCTCTATCCTCTCTCTACCAAAACACAAAAACATTTTATGGATCCTTTCCCCCATAGTCCCTAGATTTCAAATCTTCTGATAGAATTAAGAAAAAGAGCTTAGATTGGGAGATTTCTCACTTGAGTGAATAGTGACTTTTCTTGAGTAAGTGCCTTTAACACATTTTTTTTTATTTTTGGTATAAGAAGATTAAGGTTTTCTAAGGTTAGCCATGGTTTTAGATTTCAATTTAGAGCTATAGAGAATTTTTGAGAATTTTGTTAAGGAGAAATTATGTATGTTTAGGTGCTAAGCATACCATTGAAGGAGACCAACCTTACAAGCCTTAAATTGGTGGGGAAAAGGGTGTTTCACACCCTAGGTATGTGGAATGGACTAAAATTTAGTATGTCTATGTGTTTATTATGGAATTATGCATTTATGTTTTATGGGAATGTATGTTCATGGTGTATGCATGGTAATAATGTGAATTGGTGTCATAGAAATGGTAATGGCCTTAAAACATTAGGTTTGGCTTGATATATTAGGAAGGAATTCATGTGTATGTGCATGTGCATGTCTTGGCCAAATAGGGTGTATAATGTGGTATGGTGTCAGTGAACATGAATATGGCATATTAGTTGTGAAAATGATAAGTATATAGGGTGTGTAAATCATAATTAGGAATGGATGATAATAGTAGGATATTTGGTATGAAAATAGGGTGAAATGGTAGCTTGATTGTATAAGTATGTAATGACTTGTAAAATGGCATGATTGTGCACTTTATGATGTAAATATGGTGTATGAAGGAATATGTAAGGAAAGGATGGAGATTAGAGTTGATAAAAGTTGAATGAAGAATGTAAGAAATTTAGAAATTTACCAAATGAATAGTGTCAATCTCATAAAATGACCATATAAATATTAACATTATGACAATCAGTAAAAAGTTGTCATTTTGTGTGCAATTTGATATGACATGTCACTTAGGAACATAATGGACTTGAAAATCAATAATGTTAATAAGAACAATCTCATTTAGTAATTGGCCCATCAGTTAGACACCTATTGGATAGGTTGACCAGTCAATTAGGGAGTTAGCAACTGCTAAGTAGTTTGGTCTTTCTAGGGCCACTATTGCTTGTTAGATATGGCTAGTGCAGCCGCCAAGGTTTTGAGATTAACCCTACACATTAGTGTATTGGGAGGTCCCTGGGCTGATCCCTACTACCCATTTGTTGTTTGTGGATATTAGGAGGTCCCATGGGGTTAATCTTTACTATCCACCTGTGATGTTGGTGATGTGATTTAGGGTATTAGGAGGTCCCATGGGGCTAATCCCTACTATCCCATTTGCAGATATTAGGAGGTTTATAGATAGATCCCTGTAATTTGCCAGTCTGATATTGGGAGGTCTATAGATTGATCCCTATTATTGGGTAAGGTAAGTGCAGCTACCGAGGTCCAAAATGTGGGCCACTGCATAGGATAGTTCTCACTATTCGTTGTTTTGAAGCATTGTTTATTTGTCATGGGCCTAAATCATAACAAACTGGGCTAAGAAACAAAAGAGTAACCTTAGACTTAATAAAACAGCTTTTCATAATTGGATAGGACAAATGGCATTTAGGATTGTGTGTTGCATGTTGCATGTGTGTGTGTATTATGACATGTTATATTTGGTCTATTCCACCACTGAGCTTTATACTTAATGTGTCAGTGTTCCGATGCACAGGCTATTGATTGAGAGATAACTAGCTTTAGACAACCAAAGTGTAACTGCTTGTGAGTCCTCAAGGTATACTTTTGCCTTTCTTTTGGTTATTGTAGTTATGCACTCGTGTATAGTAGGATAGTGTGGGTCTATGGGATGTATATTAAAACTAAAGATAATAACCTTAAATGTCTATAAAATTTTGGTTATTAATATTAATATACTTGTTTATATCTATGTGTTTGTGGGTTTGAGACCCTATGTAATGTCTTGTGTATGCTGAAATAGGATGATGCTATGAAGGACTAGAAGGGTCCAGAAAATAAGGTGTGATGAGTAAATGGATTTAAAGTGTTTTTCTTGCAGGTAAATTTTGGGTTTTTAACCCGAGTAGCTGTTATACTGCTCAATTTTTTGTAAATGTCTGGTAGTCATAAATTGAGGTTTTGGCAGTCTAAAACAAGTAGTAATAAAAGGCTAAGTAGATAGAAATGAAAAATGGGTAGGCTAGGTCAAAGTTGTTCAAGGTTGGAGAGAAGTTAAATGAAAGGTCCTTGGGGAAATCCAAGGATGGGTGATCTCATGGGAAGTAACACACGTTACCTGTTTCCTATAGAAATGGGTAGAGGGTGTTACAATGTATCTGCTATAGGTCTTGATGTAAAGCTAGTTTATAAGCCAGTAGTCCCACACATTCATTTGTTTCGTATGGGCCAATGAACTGTGGACTTAGCTTACCTTTCATGCCAAACTCAACACCTTATTCCATAGAGATACTTTCAGAAATACCTTATCACCTACTTCATACTAAATGTCTATTCTCTTTAAGTCTGCATAAGACTTCTTTCTATTTGAAGCTACCTTGAGCCTATCTCTAATTATCTTCACTTTTTCCTTAACATCATTGATCAAATCAGGCCCCATAAGCTTATTCTCACTAAGTTCACTCTAACACAATGGAATTCTACACATTCTCCCATACAAGGCTTTATAAAGAGCCATCCTTAAGCTGGCTTGATAACTACTATTATAGGCAAACTCTGTCATTGATATATAATAGTCCTAACTTCCCTTGAAATCAATGGCACAGAATATGTCTTTAAGAACCTGAATGATCATCTCTAATTGGCTATCTATTTGTGGATGGAATGCTAAGCTGAAGTTGAGTTGATAACTTAAGGCAATATGGAGCTTCATGTAAAACCATGATGTAAACCTAAGATCCCGATTAGAAATGATAGACGATGGTACACCATGTAACTAGACTATCTCATTAATGTACAACTCTGCCAACTTTTCTAAAGGGTAAGCCATTCTCATAGTTATGAAGTGTACTAACTTAGTTAATCTTTCAATCACTCCCCATACTAAATCACACTTGCTTCTTGACTTCATGGACTAATTACAAAATCCATGGTGACTCTATCCCATTTCCATTATAGTGTTACTTTAGGATAAAGCAATCTAGATGGAACTTGATGCTTTGCCTTAACTTGCTAATAAGTAAGGCATCTAGTCATAAACATAGCTATGTCTCTCTTCATGCCTAGCCACTAATAAGTTATCTTTAAATCCAAAGATATCTTGTTATTAAAAATGCATAACATATGGTGCATTATGGCTTTCTTGCAAAATTTGCTTCTTCAGATCCTCCACATCAAGTACACATAGATGGTAATGATAATATGGATAGTCATCACTCTTGATCTCATACTTAGTAGGCTTCCCCTCTTAAATCATACTGACAATATTCATAAGCCTGTGATCATCCATTTATCTTCAACTTATTGTAGCAAACATGGCTTGATATGCAATATTGCTAACAAACGTCTATCATCTAATAACTTCAAACTGACAATCATAGCTCTTAAAGCTGATATAAACTTTATGTTAAGAGTATCTACCACTGCATTAGCTTTGACGGGCCATAAAAAGATGAAAATGACTTAATAAAAACTTTGATGGGCCATAAAATGATGAAAATGACTTAATAAAAACATTTAGTAGAACTAATAATTCATTTCAGGCCATAAGCTAGTGGGTCATGTCATTAAATGGACTTAGGCTAAGAATAAACCAGGATGTGCCTAAACAGACTTGAAAATATCATATCCTTATAGTCAAAAATTCCATTGAGACCTTTAGTGAAGAAATTTTAATTTTCTAAGCTCGTTTTGTAATTTTTTTAGAATTACTTGAGTTTTTGAGGAATTAATTAACTGACTCGCTAATGGAATTTTGACATGAAATTTTATAAGCTCATAAATAGGTCTGATCAAGCATTCTTAAAGTGCACATGGTGATTTTTAGAGGTCTAAATGATTTTTTGAAATTTCTTGAAATTTTATCTAAAATTAGGAGTTTTTGGGAACCTCGAGTACCACATGTCACAACACAAGGCATGTACTCACCACTATAAATACTCCTTTTAGGCCATATGGACTTCCACTTGCCAAGTAATCACCTTCCACTCACTCCCCCACCATTTTCTTTCTCCCTTGGCTGATGGTAACTCCTCTATTCCTTCACCATTTTTAGCCATGGACACCACCATTTCACCTATGTTACTTCACTAAAAATCATCATAATTAGTTTGTAATTGATCTTTAAAGCCCTTATTCTCCATCTCCATTCAAGGAAGTTGAGAAAATTCACCAATGTGAGATTATACATAAGGTGGCCTAGAAATTCAAGTTATGGATTAAGTGATTTTTCTTGCCTTTTATTTTAGTTTTGTGTAGTCCTCTTAACTCTAAGACTAGCCATGTTTTTAGATTTCCAAATAGAGCTTTGGGTGATTTTCTATGAATTTTCTAAGCTAGGAATGGTATTATTTTAGTGTAGAAAAAGTTGGTGAGAAATCAAGGAGTTAGGCCATTTAAGGGTAAGGAAAGCTTTAAAGATTCAATAGGTATGTGAATATTATATGCTAAAGGTATGCCATGTTAATATTAAATGTGATTTATGCTGAATTGGTGTATAGAAATCATGGTTTGAGTAGGTATTATGCATGAATTATTAATATAAGCCTAGTTTGATGTTAATTGTAGATGACATTGATTATTAGTACGTTGATTTAGAGAGAAATATATATTTATGGGGATGAATTCAATATGGCTAAGAGGTATGGCATGGCATTTTGGCATGTGTATGTGTAACATGGCATGTATATAATGATATGGCTTGTGATCATGGTAACAAGGATATGATGTGATATGTTTAGAGTCGATATGGAAGTGTGTAGGATGAAATTGATGAGAAAGTGCATGTATAGGCATGATTATGGTTTGGTCAAGATATGTGCATGATGTATCATGGCATGACATGCATGGTATGGCATATATCCTTGTGTGTGTGGTATAATTATGATATATGATGTGTATATGCGATGAAATGTGTGAATGTGCATGTGTGTGATCATGGGCGCATGATGACCAACAGGTGTGCCATGGTTGGCATGTATGTTATGTATGTGTGACATGGTATATTATGTACGGGTAAGGTGGAACATGATGAACATGTGATGTATGACATGTTATAGCATTAAAGGTAAGTAATCATAGGTATAAATATGGTATAATGTATGGTAAATAAAGATAGCACAAAGGTGTTAGAACATAATGGTGTTAGAAAATTAGTGGAAGAAATGGCATGTAAATGGCCTAAAATAATGAACTTGAAATGGCTTAAAAAGTAGCTTAAAGTGTGCCCAAAATTGGCATGTACGTTAAAATGTGATGTACTTGCTTTTGATGGTAATGTGAGGCAATGGTTGTTGCCTTATTGGATTGAATGGAATGAGAGTATTTATGGCTTAGAATGGCATGTTAATATGGTTTTGAAATGGTAGGAGGAAATGCCTAAGGAAAATTGCAATTTACCTATAACTGAGTCCCTAAAAAATACAATGGACCCGTAACTATGTAATGGAAAATACTTATATAGAAATGACTTGTAATAGGGACATAACATAGACATGAAAAATGACTCGTGATTATGGCATGAAATGGACATAAAAGGACCTAAATCTACCTTTTTAAAAATTAACCTATAACTGTCCGATAATAAAATAGACCCATAACTATCCTGCTAAAAATAGATAGTAAAAAATAATTAATAATTATGTACCAATCATCTAGAAATAAATTAAGTAAATGATCAATAATGGAATAAAAATAATTGACAGACAGTAAGCCCATTAGTTAGACACCTATTGGATGCGTTGACCAGTCAACTAGGGGTTTGCAGCTACTAGAGGTACTAGTCCTCTAGGCCTTTACCATTTTAATGATATATGTGGGTGTAGCCATTAAGATCCTAATAACTGGGCCACTACACAAGCCAGTGCAGTGGCTAACTTTCACCAGTTAAGCCATTGCATAGTATGATGTTAGTATTTCTATCTAGGATAGGTAGATCCCTATTATCAAACTAGTTGGGTGTAGCCACTGAGGTCCAAAAGCTAGGTCATTACACTATGTTGGATAAATGATATGATGATATTTTATTTATCTAGTATTATAGAGATCTAGGTCCTTACTATCAGACCAGGTCTGTGTAGTAACTGAGGTTCACTAGTTGAGCCACTGCACTAGGCCGGTGTAGTGATTGAGGTCTAAAATGTGGGCCACTACACATTATTTATTTCCCTATTATCTAGTGTTTGTGAGTGTAATCTAACAAGTCGAGCCCATGTAATAATTAAATAATGTATGAATATAGACAACAATGATAAGAATTTTGATAAATTTAATAGTGGCATCTGATTTGATATAGTAATAAGATCGATGAATAAAATAATAATATTTTCATAATAGGGACATTGTATAATACATTATGCACTCATGATATGCATAACATATATGTATGCTTGTATTAACATGTTTTTATTATATCAAATTTACAATTGAGTTTTATACTCAGCGTATCGATGTTCCAGTGCATAGGTAATAGAAGATAGCAGTCGGACCTCAAGTTTTATGAAATGTAGCAACAAATATACTAAATGGTATATAATTTTGTGTTATTCATTTTTCTAGTGGGCACTCATGTAAATAGTTTAGGTTATGGGTTTAGTTAACTTAAAAGCTGCCATGGTCAGTAAATGTTTATAATTTTAATCTTTAAGCTATTATCTGTATAAAGGCTTTTTTATCTAAATTATTTTATTTCAAGATTTTCTAATTATTATGGGCCTAAGGCCCTATGTGTTGCCTGTGATGTATATGTTGATGTTAGAGGACCAAAAGGGTCCAGGTGATGGTAAGTGTTAATAGTATTTATTAGAAGTACTTTTTCACAGGTGTAAATTTTGGAAATGTCTTTTGGGTAACTATTGTGTTGTCTAATTTTCTATAAGGTGGATTATTGGCTAAAAAATCAATTTCTATGTCTAATATAATATAAATAATAATGTTAAAAGGTTAGACTAAAGATTTAGGTAAGATCAGTCCATTAAAGAAATAAGTCCATCGGGGTTAAAGAATATGGGTTAGAGAAATTTCAAGATGGGTGACCTAGTGCGAAGTTGCACCTCCTATCAAATTTCTATGAATTTCAAGTGGGGATATGACATTAGCAGTATCAGAGCCTAGGTTTAGGCATTCCTATGTATTTTATATGAGTGCTAGTGTCTATGATTTGATTTTCTAACAAGCTACACTACAATGAGATTGATAAGTTGTTATTCTTATGTAGTAATCTAAAATGACTGACAAAGCTCAAGAAGAACGGGGAGAAGAGGTAGCAAGCCATGCTTATACCATTGTGCAGGGATCAGTGGCTAGTGTAGTTACATTAGAGCCTAGCCATGCTACACATCCTCGACCTGTTATTGTACCATAGAAGACAGAGGGTTAAAAAGATGGGAGCAGTAGATTTTTTGGGAACCAAAGAAAAAGATGCAGTTAGAGCAAAGTACTGGCTGGAAAAAACACTCAGAATTCTAGAACGGTTAGAATGCACTAAGATGGAAAGTTTGAAATGTTCTACCTCTCTTCTCCAAGTGGAAGCTTTCCATTGGTGGGATACAACCAAAAAGAGGAAAGCAGCAACAGATGTAACCTTGAAATTCTTTCTGCAAGAGTTTAAGAAGAGATATATCCTTGAGTCCTAGAAAGATAAGAAAAGACAAAAGTTTCTTAACTTGAAGTAGGGAAGAAGATCTATGTTGGAATATGAGAAAGACTTTGCAAGATTTAGTTGATATGCCGAGGAATTTATGTCTATTGAAGAGGAAAGGAGCAAGAGGTTCCTAAAGTGCCTTAATGTGATGTGACACATACAAATACCCAACTCATAAGTTGTAGACTTTATTATTTTAGTAGTAGCGGCCTATGACTTGGAAGAGATGTTAGAAGAAAATATTGACTTTTTCTAGAGGAAGGGACCTCTCTCACCAAGTCATGCTAATTCAGGAATTGGGTTTAGCAAGAGATAGAAAAGAGTTAGTCTCTATTAGGGTACAGATATAGAGGTAGACACAACTAAAGAGGTCAGGTCAGGCTTTTATATCTAGACATAAACCTTCCCAACTTGCCTCTAGTGCACCAATATTAGCACCATTAGGTAGAAATAAACCCTTACTAGTCAAACTTGTAGTAGAAGGCATTAGGGGCAGCGCAGAAAGGCAAGGGTAGGAGAATGTTTTATCTATGGGGCTAGAGATCATTTTAAGAGGGATTGTCCTTTGAGGAAAATTGAAGCTGCCCGGACTCAAGCGTCAGCAGTACACTAAAATAGGGGGCAGAGGTAGGCCAGAGGTGACCAACCTAACAGCAACTAGCTGGCTTGATCTGTGGCATAGGCTTTAGCCAGACAATATGCCATCAGGGCTCTTGAGGAGGTAGAGGCTTCGAATGTCATTACTGATACTTTTTATTTATTTGATACACCAGTTTTGGCTTTAATAGATACTAGATCTACTCTCTCTTATATTTGCACCACACAAGTACAAGAACCATTGTCTATAGGCATAAACATTCAAGTAAGCAATTCAATTGGACAGAGTGCGATAATAAATAAATATACAAACATTATCCACTAGTGATCTAGAACCAACTATTCCCTGTAGACTTCATTGAACTTCACTTTTCATGAATTTGATATTATCTTAGGTATGGACTGGTTACCTAAACATTGGGCTATGGTTGACTATGAAAATAAGAGGCTTACCCTCAAAATAGTGGAGGGATATAAAGTGACAATTATGAGTGAGAGGAATTCTCTAAATACCATCATCTCAATTGTTATAGCCAAATGACTCATTTATAAGGGTTGTAAAGCATACTTAGCACATGTGATTGACGCTAGTACCTCTACACCTAGTATATATCGAATTTCAATGGTGTTTGAATTTTTTGATGTATTCCTTTAAGATTTACTAGGACTACCTC
The DNA here is from genome assembly GCA_948208565.1 of Hura crepitans. Taxonomy (NCBI): domain Eukaryota; kingdom Viridiplantae; phylum Streptophyta; class Magnoliopsida; order Malpighiales; family Euphorbiaceae; genus Hura; species Hura crepitans. The sequence goes on along the minus strand of CANXYI010782869.1, from coordinate 5,138 downwards.
TACAGAGGGAGCTGAATTTTGAAATTAAAGTATATCCTAGTACTTCACTTATGTCCATTACACTATATAGGATAGCACTAGCAGAGTTAAAGGAATTAATGGTGCAATTGCAAGAACTGATGGAAAAGGGTTTTATTAAACCCAATAATTAACCCTAGTGAGCACCTGTACTTTTTGTAAAGAAAAAAGATGGGTCACTTCAATTATACATTGATTATAGGCAGTTAAGTAAGGTAACTATAAAGAATAAATACCTTTTTGCCTAGGATTGATGGTCTTTTTTATTAACATAGAGGTGTCGATATCTTTTCCAAGATTGACTTGATATCATGGTACCATCAACTGAGGATTAAAGAGTCTGATATACCTAAGACTATATTCAAAACCAAATATGGACATTACAAGTTTCTGGTGATGCCATTTAGACTCACTAATGCTCTAGTAGCCTTCATAGGTTTAATGAACATGGTTTTTTAACCATGTTTAGATTAGTTTGTAGTGGTGTTTATTGATGACATTCTAGTGTATTCTAAGACTCAGGAGGAATATAAGCAGCACCTCAGAATAGTGTTATAGACTTTGAGGGAGCAGCAATTGTATGCTAAACTGAGTAAGTGTGAATTTTTACTAAATAAAGTTGCTTTTCTAGGCCATATTTTGTCAGCAAAAGGTATTAGATTAGATTATAGCAAAGTTAAAGTTGTATTGGAATGGGAACCTCCTAGGAATGTGACTGAGATACGAAGTTTCCTAGGATTGGCTGGGTACTACAAAAAATTTGTGAAAGGGTTCTCAATTATTGCAGCACCTATGGCCAGGTTGATTAGAAAGAATGTAAAGTTTAAATAGGATGACAATTGTCATGAAAGTTTTGATAGAATAAAGACAATGCTGATTGAAGCACCTATCCTTATTCAACTTGAATAGGGGAAGGACTTTGTCATTTATAGTGATGCTTTACATAATGGACTTAGATATGAACTAATGCAAGAAGGGAAGGTAGTAGCTTATGCTTTTAGGTAGCTAAAGACACATGAGAGGAATTATCCTACTCATGATCTGGAGTTGGCTATAGTTGTTTTTGCATTGAAAATCTAGAGGTATGACTTATATGGTGAGAAATCTTATATTTACACTAATCATAAGAGTTTGAAATACCTCTTTACCCAAAAAGAGTTGAACTTAAGGTAGAGAGGTTGGTTAGAGTTGATTAAGGATTATGATTGCCTGATATACTATCACCTAGGAAATGCTAATGTAGTTAAAGATGCCTTAAGAAGGAAATTCATACTAACAATGAGAGCAATGATTGTTAGATTGGAGTACATATAGAGGGATGCCATCTTAGCTGAATTATAGATCAAGCCCAATTTCAAATAGCATAATAAGGAAGCATAGATAAGGGATGAACAATTATTATAGATTATGAGTAAAGTTAAAAAGGGGAAGATTGTTGAATTTAAACTAAGTGAAAATTGATATTTGTATTACCATAATAGTTTTTGTGTACCTAGTATAGATGACCTGAGGATCTAGATTTTGATAGAGGCACATGAGGCTCCTTATTCTATACACCCAAGTAGTACAAAGATGTATTTAGACTTAAAACCCAACTACTTGTAGTCAAGGATCAATTGGGACATGGCTAAATATGTAGCTAAGTGTTTGACAAGTCAGCAAGTAAAGGTTGAGCATGAAGTTCCTTTTAGATTGTTACATCCCATAACAATACCAGAATAGAAATGGGAAAGGGTTACAATGTATTTTGTGATAGGATTTCCATTGACTAGGAACAAGTGTGATGCTATGTGGGTGATTATAGACAAGCTAACCAAGGCAACACAGTTTATTCATATGAGAATGGATTATTCCTTGGTGAAGTTCACACAGTTGTATATTGATAAGGTAAGGCTTTATGGTGTACTAATGGCTATTATTTCTAACAGAGGCTTTCACTTCACTTCTAGGTCTTGGAAGAAGTTACATGAAGCTCCAGGTACTAAACTAACATACAGTATAGCTTTTCACCCTCAGATAGATGGACATTTAGAAAGGGTGATACAAGTATTGAAAGACATGTTACATAGCTATGCCATTGATTTTAAAGGTAGCTAAAACCAATACTTGTCCTTAGCTAAATTTGCATACAATAATAGTCATTAAGGTAGTTTGGGTGTGGCACCTTATGAGGCACTATATGGCAAAAGGTGCAGAACTCCTCTTCATTAGAGTGAAGTAGGTGAAGGTAAGATTATGGGAAATGATTTGATTTGAGATACAGAAGAGAAAGTTAAAATTATCAAAGAAATATTGAAAGCTGCCAGTAATAGACATAAGTCATATGTTAACTTAAAATAGAGAGATATTAAGTATAAAGGGGGTGAGAAAGTATTTTTGAAGGTATCACCATGGAAGAAGGTACTCAGGTATGGTTAAAAGGGGAAACTTAGTTCTAGGTTCATTGGTCCCTATGAAATTACAAAATGAGTAGGGCCTTTGGCATACTAGCTAGATTTACCACTCGAGTTACAACAAATCCATAATGTGTTCCATGTTGCAATGCTCAAGTGGTATATATCTAATCCCTCTCATATAATATCTATAGAAGAGTTTAAGGTATAACTAGATCTAAGCTTTAAGGAAGAACCAAAGCAGATTCTCACTAGAGAAGTCAAACAACTGAGGAATAAAACCATACCACAATCAAAGTTTTGCAGAAACATCATAACACCAAAAAAGCTATGTAGGAGACTGAGGAGCAAATAAAGGCTCAGTACCTATATCTATTTAGTTTAGGCAATTTCAAGAATGAAATTTATGAAGAGAGGAAGAATTGTAACACTCGTAAGTTAAGGCTCTATGAATAGTACCTCTGAGGCTCGAAAAGTGTGCCTGAGGTGTTGGGTCACCTTCACGAGGCCTGAGACAAGGTGTATTGGCAATGAAACTTTGAAAAGCCATAAAATGATGAAAATGATTTAATAAAAGATTTAGCAAAAGCAATAATTTGTTACAGGCTATAAGTTGATAGGTTATAGCCTAAGATGGACTTAGGTCAAGATGGACTCAAGACATGCCTGGATAGACCTAAAAATATCATACCTTGAAGGTCAAAAATTCCATTGAGACCATTGGTAAAGGAATTTTAATTTTTTGAGGTTGTTTGTTAATTTTTTAGAATTTATTGAGATTTCGAGGAATTAATTAATTGACTCGTCGATGGAATTTTGACGTGAAATTTTATAGGCTCATAAATAGGTCCGATTAAGGATTTTTAGAATAGATGCTATGATTCTTAGAGGTTTAAATGAATTTTTAAAATTTTCCAAAATTTCAGCTAAAATTGTGATATTTTAGGAACCTTGAGTGTGATGTGTCACCACTCGAGGCATCCACTCACCACTATAAATACTCCTTCTAGGCCATATGGACTTCCACTTACCAAGTCATCACTTTCCACTCACTCCTCCACCATTTTATTTCTCTCTTAGCTAATGCCATCTCCTCCATTCCTTCACCATTTTTAGCCATAACCACTACAATTTCACCTCTATTACTCCACTAAAAATCACTATAATTAGGTGTGCATTGATCCCTAAAGCCCTTAGTCTCCATCTCTATTCATGGATGTTGCAAAAATTCAGAAAAGAGAGAGATAAATAATGTGGCATAGAAATTTAAGTTGTAGAGTAAGTGGTTTTTCTTGCTTTTTATTTTAGTTTTGTGCAGTTCTTCTAATTCTAAGACTAGCCATGTTTTTAGCTTTTCAATTGCAACTTTGGATGATTTTCTATGAATTTTCTAAGCTAGGAATTGTATTATATTAGTGCAGAAAAAGTTAGTAAGAAATCAAGGAATTAGGCCATTCAAGGGTGAGGAAGGCTTCAAAAATTTGATAGGTATGTGAATTTGATATGCTAAAGGCATGCCATGTTGATATTTAAAGTTATTTGTGTTGAATTAGGGTATGAAAATCATGGTTTGAGTTGGTATTATGCATGAATTATTGAAATAAACCTAGTTTGGTGTTAATTTTATATGATAATAATGATTAATCTGTTGATTTATGGAGAAATATACATGTATGGGGATTAACTCAATATGGTCGAGAGGTATAGCATGGCATTATGGCGTATGTATGTCTAGCATGGCTTGTATGGAATGATACAGCATGTAATCATGGTGCTAAGGATATGATGTGATATGTTCAGAGTGGATATGGATGCATGTGGGATGAAATTAGTGAGAAAGTGCATGTATAGGCATGATTATGGTATGGCTGAGAAATATGCATAATGTATCATTGCATGACATGCATGTTATGGCATGTATGCATTTGTGTGTGTGGTATGATTATGATATATGATGTGTATGTGTGATGAAATGTGTGAATATGCATGTGTGTGATCATGGGCACATGATGGCCGAGAGGTGTGCCATGTCTAGCATGTATGGTATATATGTGTGACATTGTATATGATGCATGGGTAAGGTGGAACATGATAAACATGTGTTTTATGAAATGTATATGGCATGAGAGGTAAGTAATCAAAGCTATAAATATGGTATAATGTATGGTAAACAAAGATAGTGTAAAGGTGTTAGCAAATTAGGGCAAGAAATGGCATGAAAAAAAATGAACTTAAAATGGCTTAAAAAGTAACTTAAAATGTGCTTAAAATTGGCATGTAAGTTAACTTATGATGTACTTGCTTTTAATTGTAATGTGAGGCCATGGTTGTTGCCTTATTAGATTGAATGGAATTAGAGTATTTATGGCTTAGAATGGCATGTTAATATGGTTTGAAATGGCTTGAGGAAATGCCTAAAGAAAATGGAAATTAACTTATAATAGTTTCCTTAAAAAATAAAAAGGACCCATAACTATGTAATTAAAATACTTATGCAGAAATGACTTGTAAAACATGACATGGACATGCAAAAAATGATTTGTGATAATGGCATGAAATGGACATAAAGGAACGTATAACTACCTTTTTAAAAATGGACCTCTAACTATCAATTAATAAAATGGACCCATAACTGTCTGAATAAAAATAAACTGCTAAAAATAATTCATAACTATGTATCAATCATCTAGAAATAAATTAAGTAAATGATCTATAATGGAATAAATA
>CANXYI010782795.1:0-12160 GCA_948208565.1 Hura crepitans | reverse complement strand
CTCCGGATTACACTCTTTCCCTACCCGACGCTCTTCCGATCTCATAACCAATGAATTTTCAGAATCCCATTGATGAAAACGGGGATCTTCACCCATAGGTTTTTGTGTAGTCCCAATAATATATCCCTGCAGACCTCTAGCTTTGATAAACAATAAACATGAACGAGACCATGTAAGATAGTTATTGCCATCAAGCTTAACTGGAATAATTTGCAAGGATGGGTTGTCAGTACTAATGACAGCAATTCGCTTATCATCCGCCATTATAAAATAGTAATGAATAAATAAAAATACCAAAAAAGCAGTGAAGAACCTGGTACAGCCAAAGGAAGCGAAGAAGAACCATGAAGACACCAAAAAAAAATCACCAGATCCTACCACAGATAGGTCAAATGGGCCGGAATGAATGTCAAAACGGAGTACCAGTCGTCTGATCGGACTGGCGTAGCAGCGGTGAAGCACACACGCCGACGCATGGGGTGAAGGAGCAATGGCGCGTGAGGTACACGCGCTCATCAGACGGTGATCGGAGCTAGACAATTCGACCGGTGATGGTGCGGCGACACTGATGGGAGTGGCGGTGAGACTCTAGAAGGCCTTTAGATGGCAAACTCCCAATTTTATTTTTTAGGGTTTACTGTTCATAATAAAAAAAATCTTTTTTTTTTTAATTTTACAAACCAATAATCTAGTTTTTATGGCTCTGATACCATGTAGATTTTGAGAAATACAAATTGCTATATTATTTCTCTCTATTTTACAAAGATTTATGGGGCATATATACAATTCTAAAAGTCCTAATGCAGAAAAATACAGTAAACCTAATTTGACTATGATTCCTCATTGGAATCCTAATCAGAATATAATTCTAATTTACACATATCATCACTTAGCAAAGTTATGGGTTATGACTTCAAGGTTGAGTACTAGGCAGGACAGCTTAATAAAGCAACATACACCTTATCAAGATGCTCAGTTGAAGACATGTCTTTACTGGCTATAAGCCAACCTTGAGCCTTATTATTGGATGTAATTTGAGAAGAGTTACAAAAAACAGTTGAGTTGCAGGAATTATACTCCAAGGTGGAACAACAAGAATTGGATGATTCATGGGCTATACAAGATGGGTTTTTGCTGTACAAAGGTTGCCTCTACCTTCTCCCTTCCTCTTCTTTGATTCCCACTATTTTATCTATCTATCATGATAGCACACATGAACGAGTCCAGAAAACTTTGCACCGTATACATGGTGATTTTTATTGCAAGGGCATGAAGGCTACCATTGCTACGTATGTTTCAGCCTATCCGGTTTGTCAATGAAATAAAACAAAAAATTTGAGTCCAATAGGATTACTTCAACCATTTCAACGTCCTATGCAAATCTAGTTCGACTCTTTACGGACTTTATTGATGGGTTGCCCAAATCATAGGGGGAAACAATTTTGATGGTGGTCGTAGACCGTTTCTCTAAGTATGCACACTTTCTTCCTATGGCACGTCCTTATACAGTCTACGGGTAGCCCAAATTTTCTTTGAGTAGATTGTGCGCTTGCATGGGGTTCTAGAGACAATTACTTGTGATAGAGATGTGGTTTTCACTAGCACATTTTAGAGGGAATTGTTCCGTTTACATAGCTCAAAATTGCAGTTTTCAACCGCTTATCATCCTTAAACAGATGGACAAATGGAGATTGTCAATCGTACAATTGAAATGCATTTACAATGTTTTGTTGGTGAATTTCCACAAAAGTGGGTAGCATGGATTCCATGGGCTAAATATTGCTACAATACATCATTCCACACATCCCTTCAAACAACCCCATTCAAGGTTATTTATGGACGTGATCCACCTTGTCTACTGTCCTATGTGACTGGCTCTACTAAAGTCGATGCTATAGACGCTGCTTTGAAGGAAAGGGACAACATCTTACATGACATTCAGACTAAACTCCTTTTGGCTCAACAGCGAATGAAAGCATATTATGATAAAGGACATAGAGATGTTGAGTTTACAGTTGGTTCATGGGTTTGGCTTTGCTTATCCAACCATTGTCCATATTCTCTTGATACCTTTATACGACACAAGCTATCCCCTAAGTTCTATGGGTCGTTTCGGGTACTTCGCAAGATTGGATCTGTGGCTTATGAACTTCAACTACCATTAGACAACAAAGTGCATAATGTTTTTCATGTGTCCTTATTGAAGGCTTTCAAGGGTGACTCTCTCACTACTCCAACTACATTACCTCAGGTTACGGATGGTTTTAAAGCAGCTACTCCTAAATTTATTCTTCAGGCTCGTCTTAATTGAGGTAACTGGGAACTCTTAGTCCACTGGAATGGATTGACTGAGGCTGACGCTACTTGGGAAGACTTGGATCATTTTCAGCAGACTTATCCTGACTTTCAGCTTGAGGACAAACTTTTTTCGGAAGGAGGGAGTAATGTTATGGATGCTTTTGTGGGCCAGACTTACTCTAGGCGTGCCCATTAATTATTCAATATTTTGCGGATAGAATATTTAATTTATTTTTATTTTATTTCCTTCCTATTATTTTGTTTCCTTCCTAGGCTTAGGTTTGAATTAATTGTTGATTGATTTTGATTTTATTTTGTTTCCTTCCAAGAAGAAAGAATCTTTCATATTTCTATTTATGGAACCTAAATAATAGGTTTCCTATTATTGTAATAGCAGTGTCCTATTTAAAGGACTGAATGAATAAAAACTTCTAAGCCAGAATTTAAACAAAAATTAACAGAGATCTAAAAACTCTTTCTTCCCAATGAGTTCTAAGGTGTCATTCTCCCTTCGAAGAGTTTGAAATATTCAAGATAGGTCATCCTAAGAATCGGCATAAAGGGAAAAGGAAATTAATCAAGAAAGATTTTCCCATTCATCATTCCGTGACTCGATCCTATTCTAGTATTCCTAAAAAGCCTTAGTCCTGAACTTCAAAGAAGCTAAAGAACAGCTATGGAATAGTGTCCCCACCACAGAGGAAGAGAGAGGGCATGAGTTATAAAGGTTGTGTTTTTATGGTGGAAGGGGAAGAGAGGGAGGGAAGGAGCAAGAAGACAGAAGATTGTGTTTGTGGTTGGTGGCACTTTTCACACTTCACACATGCTAAATTGCATACCTTTATTTTTCTTTTTCCTTCCATCAAATAAAAAATTGAAAAATACAAAAAATTTTCTTTTTTTTTAAATTTATAGATTTAACTAATATGAATCAAATTAAAAATATTTCTACAAAGATGTTTTATATTTAAATTCAAACTTAAAATTTTTAATTAAAAAAATTTCTTATCATTTTATTTCATTTCATGCCCTTCATAATTTTCATACATAACTTTCTATTTGTGTGTAAATTTATTTGATCTTTATTTTGAATCTAATCCATCTTGCATCAAATATAAATATTTGAATCATTTAATAAATAAGATAATTCAAATAATTTTAGCTTTTGACATAGATTTACTCTTATTTTTCTTGCATTCTTTATTCTCGTATCCATCTTTATTTCAACTGCTATTCTCATTAATCCATCAACGCATTCATCCAAATTATTATGAGAAAATTACATTATTTATATACATCAATTTTAACTTTATTTTTAAAAAATATTTATATTTCAAATTTTTATTTTTAAAAATTAAATCAATTTTTTATTCTTTATACTGTATAACAAACTATTATATCATTGTGCAATAGTATCATGAAATGTTATAACAATTTTAAAAATTTTCTGTAAAAAGTTATAATACAGTATAATATCATTTTTTAATTTTCTGCAGAAAAGTATAATATGGTATAACAACTTGTTATACCCTATTATATCATATTATCCGAAATTTCATATTAGTATACACTAATATTGATATTTAAACAATCGTTTAATGTGTATTAATATTTAATATAATTTTTTTTATTGTAATAGAGTATTAAATCTAATTCAACTCTCATGAAAATTAAAAAATCAATTAAAGTGTAATTTAATTAACTGCAGCATACCTATTTGCAATCAATTAATACTATGTTGCAAATGAATTTCTTTGGATATAATAAAATTTATAATCTATATTTATTTTTTCAATTGTAATCTAATAAAAGAAAGTTGATTAATTATGCTTTAAAAACCTATACAAGAATATAAACAATAATTTGTTAACAGATAGAACAAAATAAAGAAAAAAATAATTGAAAAAATAAAGAAAAAAGTTTTAGAAAAGAACGAATGTGAAGGGAATAAAAGATAATTAATTTGATGCATTTTTAATAAAGAAATAGATTTTGATATATCATTTAAATTAAATTTTCTAATTGTTATATTTATGTATTCAACTATTATCAACCTACTACAGCGTCACTTCAATTAAAGAACCAGGAATTTAACTATTTTTTTAATTATTCGTCTTTTATTATTTATTACAATGATGTAAAAGATATTTATCCTTAGTAAAATAAACAAAAAGTTGAAATTAAATTAAAAATCCGAATTTTTTAATCGATTTGAGCCAACTTATAATTTATTATTTTAAAATTTAACTTTTTCCATAAAAATGATCGATATGTTATTGAAAAATTATATACTGTTTCAACATACGTCAGCACAGTAGCATGCGTGTACCGACAGTTTAATTAGTCCGTGCGTACAATTTACGCACTCGTACCAAATCATAACCCTGTTGAAAAAGGGTAAACAGCATCTTATCTTTGTCATTATTTACATAACAAGTTTATATATGAATTAAAACATATGAAATTAAAAAATGTGAACAAATATGAGTGACTCTACGGTGTGCATAACGCACCAAATCATTGCCCAACAAATATCATATTGAAGAAGGCAAATAATAATAATAATAATAGGATAACGAAAAAAAAGAAGCAGTTAGCAGTTTCTCTCCCCCTGTTTCAAGGGAGAACGGCTGAATTTAACCGTAATCAGTCTTCGTCCGTTTCCTGTTCTCCCCGTAATGAGAAACGGCAGAAACGCAACTAAACGTGAGTAAGAATGTAAGATGGTCTATCTGAATCGAATGGACAAACGCGACAATGAGAATCGGAAGAAACGCAACTAAACGTGAGTAAGAATGTAAGATGGTCTACCTGAATCGAAAGGACAGACGCGACAACCTATGCAATATCCTCACAGTGATTTGCTAATGTCCGAATAGACTAATCACTACCAGAATCCTTCAAAACGAAATCACCTCAAGGAGATGCAAACTGAAACTGCAAGATACCGGGACACATTCTGTCCCATAGTTAATTGCGAACGCAAGTCAAAAGAGAAGGCAATGCAAATTTTCTGTAAGAATGCCACACTAAGCCTGTGGCTTCCCATATTCATCAACTTGAATAACATAAACACAGAGAAGGGGGGGGCGGCGCCGCAAGAAAAGAAAAGAAAAAGGATTTAACGCGTACAACTCAATGCGAAAATTGTAACTCAGCAATAAAGCATGTGTTTCTAGATATCCGTTTAAGTTTTTTCATATGTTTTCTTAAAAGACATCAGGGTGAAAACGTCCTGGTATAGAGCTGCTTTGCTCAGCCTGTCTCAAATGCATCATCAATGCATAGTTATTCACCTGGCAGCACAACCATGAAAAGACAACATTATTAGAATGCCCCAGATACGACTTTAAATTTCAATTAACACAATATTTAAAGGGTAAAGATCAAGTTTTTGACTTCATATTTTACAAGATGGTCAGAAAATACGCTTCATCTTTTATTTTTATTGTCTTTACGCCCAATTATCTCAAAATGGAGATATTTTGCTGTTTCTACCCCAAAATTTGTCACTGTACTTTTAAAATCTGTCATTTTTCTGTACCCCTGAACTTATAAAATAGACGGACTTTATCCTTAAAATGAATGGACATTCCATGTTTAGCTGCCATCCTCAAAAAGAGTATATTCTCTCCAAGTTTAAAGGTAAAAAGAACAAAAATAAAAGTTTGGGTATTTTCTGACCATTTCAAAAAGTATAAGATAAAAAATGACCTCAACCCTATTTAAAACTCTATCCCAGGAGACACGATATCTTTTTGGCTGGGATTCTAACCTCAAGAGTTTTCACTTGTTCTTGATACTGTGTTACCAGATGTTTCAACTGCTGCGACTCTTGGTTTTTATTGTCAAACTCCTTCTGGCGTTCATGTTGGATAGCCACAGCTCTTTTGAGTATGCTATTCTCTTGAACCAGTACTTCAATGTGCTCTCTTAGCATCGTGTTTTCCTGAAATAAATAGAAAAGGCAGTACCTGTAAATTGCATATAATTATGTTTCTTACATTACTTCCAAGGGAAATATTAAATCTTAAATTTCTATGGAATTTAAAGTCTTTCTGGCAAAGGATGTTCACAGAAGTTATTATAAACAAAATCAATCAGAATAGCCAACATTTTAAAAAACAAAAAAAAAAAAAGAAAAGAAAAGAAAAAAGAAAGAAATAAAGCAAAGAAGAAGAAGAAACTCTAGTTCCTCCCTTCAATCCCATCCTCCCCCAGCTCAATTTGACAAGGAAACCAGGGGAAGATTTCTAGTTAACTGCATTAATAATACAACGGCATTGAACTTTAACTTTGTTCAAAGAGAAAATTAATCACCTCTGTGACAAATTCTTTACTCTTTATATCCAACTGAAAAACGGCAAGGGAAGCATAACAGTTAACACTGCTAGTGTTTGAATTTAAGAAAATAATGGTGCCAGTGAGTATTACTCTGTGGGGGAAAGCAACTAACATATCAAGAGAAAATAGTTCAACACCTGCAGAAAAAATACAGTTCTCTTAAAGGTCCAACAGACATTACTCTAAGTGTTTGACATTTTTCGGTTGCAGATGTCAAGAAACAACAATCCACATACTTGCCACAGTTCTAATTATCAGATGGCATTCATAGCTTATTACTGTTATCTCTACAAAAGATTATCAAAAAATTAAAGAATCCTAAGAATCTTTTGTTCACAAAAGGACATTCCATTTGTTAAGGGAAAAACAGAGTTCTATATGACAGAAAGTACCTTCTGAAAATTCTGAACTACTCCTTTAGCAGCTCGTGAATTGATGGATTTCTCCAAAATCTCCAGCATTCTTGCAGCACGGCCTCTGGCATCATCAATGCCAGTAGCACTCATCATCTCTCTCACAAACAAATCCACCCATTCTGCACCATTTCCAGGCAGGTCACCTGGTGCTGATTCCTCAGGAGCAGCAGCTTCATCGGTGGCTGTCAATATAGCAAGCAACTGTTAGGTTCCTTTTCCATTATTTGACACAAAGTAGACAATAAACAATTAAGCACGAAGCACTCTGGATATAATTGATGCACAACTCAAAGCAACAATTTACATCTAATTGTTAACATCATTTAATGGTTCAGAAAACAAATCAGTTGGTAGAAATGCTTTGACAGAGACTGCTTGCATAAGAGAGAAAAAAGGAAGATCCAAATATATGCGTCATTCTTACAATACAGTTTTCCCATGTAAGATATGCTTATGAGTAAGAGAAATGGCGTGTAACCATTGGCTTTCAATCAAGTTGAGGATCCACAAAAGTAAAGAAATCTACATTATAAATGGAAGGTAGATGTTCATTGATGAATAAAGAGAGTGCAAGCTACACAAAAATGGAGGAAATGCTCATACTTAAGTTTCTCATCAAGAAGGCTTAAAGACATTGGCATGCAAGTAATTGACTTGGCTAATGGGTTTTTTAACAAAGAGCTTATTCAATGTAAATCCAAGATTTCTCATAATAGTCAAGGAAGTCCAAAAATTTTATGCAACATTTTTTTGTATTCTTTTTTCTTTTTGTCAATTCTTGTTGAAGATGAATCCTGTCGAGCTGGGAAAAAACAGTATACAAAGGCATTAAACCTCTTTGGAACACAAAATTTCCCCCGCCATAATGCATTACCAAACTTCACAAATACTGATAGGACAGTATTGATAGCACAAAACTGTTGTAGACATCATATGTGCATTTCTCACTAGCATACCCAGTGACTTCACCTCAGGAATATCCTGCCCCAATGAAGAATTAACAACTATGAAGGAAAAGATATTATGAACTTCAACATACATCGCCACATCATATACCCCTTTCTCTCCTAGGGTGGATCTGGCACCAGAAAAGCTAAAGCTACGACCTAGAAATTACATGTGAGATATTTTGCATAACTGATGTATTTACTATATGAAGTTTGGCAAGAGGTTGTTTTCCTTCAGCTCTTGGTTAGTTCAATGTTTTCCACTACCATGAATCTATTTAGTAATAATCAATGAAACTTTCATAAATAATCAAACCCTCAAAGCAGATCTGAAAAGCACAAAATCACCAGTTTCCAATTCAACATTAAGAAATCATAAAGAAAAGTAAAATAAAAGTACACGAAGGGGAACATAAAGAAAAAAAAAAAGCAATTTACACTTTGGATGTGCAATAAAAATAAAAACTAAAAACGCGTACGGGAATAAAGTAAAACCAGAACTTAAGAATACTGATCAAGTTCAGTTTTTATTCAAAATTACTTATAAATCCAAGTTTTTTTGTGAGAGTAAAAAGAAAAAAAATATTCTAGATGACAAAAGTATAAAGAAGAGACATTAGTTACAAAAAAAAAAAAAAAGGCCAAGGCAATTGGGGAAAAAAAACCTTCATGCCAAACTGCAAACCATCTGAACAAGAGAGGGGAAGACAACCTCTACATGAGAATGAGCACAAATCACTTAGCATAGTTTTCTATCTATATTTAATGAAATAACACACCTTCCTCCATATTTGGACCAGTTTCATTAGCATAGCCTGCAGATTCTGAACACTGCTCATTTACGCTTTTGATGGCAGAGTCTAAATCGTCATCACATTCTTCTAAAGCTCTCTCAAGAAGCTGCAAGGATGTATTGTAAAAAGATGAAAATTATAAGCATTTCAATACATAAGAGTGGGGAATACTTCACCCACGGAAATCAAAATTTGATAAACATGAATCTACTAACACGCAAGTATTAACAACCATACTTCATCCTACAAAAAACCTAGCAGCAGCTTAAAAAAAAGGACAATTAAAACATAAGAACGGCAGCAGCATCTGAGCGGTTACTACCTCCTATACTATCGAGAGAATAGAGCACTGGTATGACAAAAAACTGTCTTATGGATACAAGTACCTTTCACAAACAAGATAAATAGCCAACGAATTCTAAAAAGATGCAATAGATTTCCCAAACCAACACCAGGACTGTGATAAATGAAATTGATGACTCGGTAAATTCGAAATGGATGTAAGCTTCGGACTGCAGAGGCTGTAACGGATAGTTCACACAATAATCTCACTCTTCTTTTGGATAATGGATCTAATCATATTTAGATTTTACTCAAATTCATCAGTCGTCGTATAATGGCAAAATTCAAATTCCAATGAAAGCCAACGCACATTAAAGAAACATAACCGATGCATTTCTAAAAATAGTTTTCCCTTTTTTTTTTTCTAATAATCTACTCATTGAAACAATTCTAATACCAACCGCCACGCATATTAGAAGCCAAACAATGACTCCGTATATACTTGTACACATTCCACACCAAGGGAAAGACACACACCTGAGGGTCAATGCAAGGGAAAAGAGCTTTAAGTTGATGAAAGGGGGAAGGAGGAGAGAAGGCAACAGGGGAAGTAGATGAAAATGAAATATAGCGACGCCGTTTCATAACAGGAGGAGAAGGAAGGTCCTCAAGCAAGAAGGATCTCTTGCTTCCACAGACAACAGCCGACATCCTCTGGAGGATTCTAGGGTTTCTTGACAAACCGATCAGATAATGGGTTAATAGCTTGGGGACTAGGTCTCTAGCTGCTTTGTGCTGGGACTTTTTTCTGGCTTGTTTCTGCAGTTTCTGATTTTATATAAGATTGGGCGATTAAACTGATAGATGGCATTGGTAAAGAAATAAAGCGGTGGACTTTTTAAAAGGACAAGATGGGCGCGTGGAAAGTTTTCCAGGATTTCGGTTTTATAGTTCCTGAAAACGATGACGTATTGTAAAATTCAATCGGCAAGGTGCCGAACGGTCGGATGGAATTAAAATTCGTAAATAATTAAATAATTGTAAACTAGGAGCTATGAACCTGTCAATGGCTCTATCAATAATTTTATTAGTTATTTCATTAATTTTAATTTATTATAATATTAATTTCAATTTTTAATCAACTTTTTAATTATTAAAATCATTAAAACTTTTAACATTTGTGAAATACTTCATATCTTCAGTTCCATTTTATATTTATAAAATTATATTATAATTAAATACTGAAAAATATTTTTCATAATTATAAATTTAATTTAAAAATATTTTTTATAATTATATAAAATCTAATTAAATTGTTAAATTAAAAAATTATAAATTGTAGTAAGTTTTATTTTAATTACTGTATGTATGTTGTGGTAACAAATAATCTTTTAGTTGCTAAATTTTAGCAACAATGAAATATTATAGCAACTCAAGCTATTTAATAATAAATATTTAGCATTTGTAATAATATTAATTTTTTTAATTTAATATTAGGTTCAACACATAAAATAATGGCAAATATTAGTATGTAATTATAACAATAATAAACATGTAGTTAAAATCATTTTTAAACTT
Source organism: Hura crepitans (assembly GCA_948208565.1). Taxonomy (NCBI): domain Eukaryota; kingdom Viridiplantae; phylum Streptophyta; class Magnoliopsida; order Malpighiales; family Euphorbiaceae; genus Hura; species Hura crepitans. The sequence continues at coordinate 1,501 of CANXYI010782795.1, read as the reverse complement.
TGAAATCACACATCAGAAAAATTTAGTTACATGCAGATGAATGATAAAAGATATAAATTGATATTCATGCAAATCAACATATATAATATATAAATTAATATATCTTTGTGGCAAAAAAAATTTAGTATCTAATTATGAATATATTAAATTTATAGTTAAAATAATATTATCATTGTTGTTGTCTTTTTTTCATTCAACATAACTAATTAAATTTATTTAATTATATACAATTTATTTTAAAAATTAAAATATCACTATTATAATTATAACGTATAAGTTAATTTTTAACTTTAAATTGTACAATATGTAACTAAAATAAAATATTACTACACTTACTAATATAATATAGTTAAAATTATCAATCATTTACTATAAATATATTATTATATAACAAAACATTTTAATTTTTCAGCAATAATAAAATTAAATGTGTAGTAAATATATATTGATTTTAAGCACAAAAATTATAAGCTACACATTTTTTTGCCACAAAATATTTTATTGTTACAAAAATATTTAGGTATAAAATTTTGTATTTTAGATCGTAACGGTAGATACAAAATATTATAGTGCACTGTAAATATAATAAAATTGTATAAGTTATAAAATCAATTTCAAATTATTAAAAGTATTTCAAAAAGAAATTATAAGTTAAATATAATATTTAAATAAAAAATAAAGAAAAGTAAAGTTGATATAAATAATTGTATGAATTAGATATATTCATATTAAATTAATAATAATGTGCCTACTATATATATAGAGAGAGAGAGAATATACAAGTGACTTAAAAATGATAGTTCCAATATTTGTTTGCTAAAAATATACATTATGCTAATTTCAAAATGAATGCATCGTAAAATTTATAAAATAAAGAATATAAAAAAATTTTAAACATAAAAATATAGAGTTTATATTAATTGATTAACTGTTATCGATTTTAAAATAAAAATCATATAACATATTGATTCGATTAATGATCTAATTCATATGAATTTATCGATCAAAAATTAGTTAACCACGTACACCCCAACAACCCGTATCTAATTAAGGCGGTAAAAATCATTACAATGTAATTAGGAGTTTTGAAGTTGAATCTCAATTTTCTCTTGACTTCATTAAAAAAAAAAGTAACATGGATTTATATCAAGTATAAACAAGTCAAATTATAAATTTGAATTAAATTGGATTTATAATCTAAATTAGGTATTATTAAACAAGACAAATTACATAATATTTTTTATATTTTTAAAATTTTTTCATTAAAAATAAAAAATTAATATATATAACATGTAAAATTAATTATTTTCACATATCGCATTATATAATTACTATTTATAAAGTACGACTTTTGAGTGAATTTTTCTATATTAAAATATTTCTATAATTATATTTAATTATCATTGAAATTTTTTGTTTTGTATTCAAATCATTAACATGGGTGTATTTAATCATAATTTTTTAAAAATTTTTACTTTTAAAAAAAGTTTAGATATATTTA
>CANXYI010782639.1:0-13493 GCA_948208565.1 Hura crepitans | reverse complement strand
TTTTCCCAGGGGCCTTTCATTTGCCTTTTACTTAGATTTCTCCTATTCAGTCTAGAAATTTCATTTAATGGCTCCGGTGGTCTGATGTCAACTTACTAGGCATATTCCACTCACATGCCTGAACTCTCGATCAAATATCAGCCTAGGCTATTATTATAGCTAAAAACTTGATCACATAAATAATATGTTTCTATTTTATCTGGATAGCTATTATACCACTCCACCACTCACAGTATCATTCACGAGTGCCTCTATCTACTGAAACATCATATCTTAAGAGACAATATCATACCTGGATAGTCATTAGCTACACTGCTAATCTTTTTCATCATACCTTTCCAATATACCACTTGTGCATCAGACACCTGATATGCTCAGTATGCACTCAGTGGTAAATTTAACTAAACATACCATGTAAGACTATCACATGTAAGCACATAATACATTAATTTCTCATTTGTTTATAAATTCTAATTCCTTTATTATAGCTCTTAGTTATACTTAATTATTCACTAGTTTACCATACCTTAACTAACTCATGACCTAGGCTGTCACATGTTGTTTCATCATTAGTTACTATTTCATTACCACTTGATTATGATTCATAGTAACATTCTTTTATTCTAACTATCCTTGCTCTATTTAAGTTACATGCTTTGCATAGCTTTGCCATTTATTCTTCACTATGCACTAATGTATCTCAGTTTATTAGCTATATTCATTATTATAATTTACTACCTCTTTCATCTGGATTAGATAATTCCCTCTTATACTTATTCTTTTATACATGTCTTCCTGTATAATCACCATTTCTTTAATCCTTTAATTTCTCTAAGAGTCTTACTAAAATTACATAAGCTTATCCCATGCCTTACTAGATAGGTTATCTTTTTGTTCTTAAAATGTTACTTATAATTTATGATAATCATAAAAATTTGACATCTAGTTAATTTTAATGTCTTTTAAATTAGTTCAAGTTCTTCACTTAATATGTTTATACCCCCACAGTTTAGGAAGAACTCCCGACCACTAGATAATAGGAATCACAATATGCAGTGGTCCCCATTTTGGACCTTAGCTGCTGCACCATTCCAATCTAAGAACTAGATAGAAAACAAAGTTGTACAGAGGCCCACATTATAGACCTCAGTGTCCATACACACCCTTCGCCCTATAATAGGGATTAGTTCTAAGGAACCTCCCAATATTAAAAGGGGGATAGTAGGGATCAACCTTATGGGACCTCCCAATATCCTAGTATAATTAGTGTAATCAAGACATACGGTGGATAGCAGGGATCAGCCTTATGGGACCTCCTAATATCTATAAGCAGGTAGCAGGGATCAGCCAAACGCCTCCCAATACCCAAAACATGCAAGCTCAAAGTAATACTCAGTGGCTACAGCCACCATACAGAGGCTAAAATCCATATAGATTTAGGCTCTAGTAGCTACTAATTCCTAGTTGACCGATCAACCTATCTCAAGTATTAGCAACCATTAATCCTAAGATTCCCTTTCCATTATCTTTCACCGTTAGTATATTCCATATTATTTCATCTCCATGATTAATCAACTTACATTTTTTATCAATCAAATTTCATTTAACATGCTTTTAGTCTCATTACATTACCACGTCCCCGACTCACGTTTCATTCCTATCATTAATGTCAATTGATGATCCCATATCCCTTTTAGCCCATGGGTTTAGTTTATCTTTACTGCTAATTTATTTTAATTTTTCCTCACTTCCATTTCACCCAAAATTATACTCGATGGCTTTTATATCACATCTTCTTTGAATTTTATTATAGTAATTTACTTCCCAAGTTTAATAATTTATTCTCATTGTTACTATTTTTATAATAGTATTTATTCTCAGCACTATCTGCTCATTTGCTTAAGCTAACTTTATGAAATCCTTCTAAAGCATTTCACCATACACATCCTCTTGCTCTCTATGAATTACCAATCTCTTTTTATAATTCACAATACACAAATTGTTCATTATTGGTACTCTGAAGTTCTAACCATACACTATTTATACTTTAATAATTTCTTCCATGGTCTCATAATTTATTCCTTCAGTTTTTCATTAATTGAATAGCTTTCTAAACCATTTTGGTTCAGTTAGACTCAACTAATTGCCTTTCCAATTTACCATATATTTATTCTACCTATTTCTAAGCAAAAAGACATAGATATTATTTTATTTCATCAAGTTATATTTTTCAGTCAATTATAGGTCATCGGAAGTCCTAGATAGTTATGGGTCCTTTTTACGTAGAATTTACAATTTATTTGGCAATCTTTTTCTCAGCAACCTACTAGTCCATTTCATTTTCCCTTTGCCTCCATCCTTCATCCCAAATTACTTTACCCCATTCATTATTAAATTTATCTTAGTTCATTAATTCATTACTTCACCACTAAATCATAACCCACATCTCTTAATTAAATCTTTATTCTTCTATCTACCTTTTACAACTCTAACTATTACATAATGTGTTCTCACTCATCCATACTACATATACCATTCATGCTATATAACTTACTAATTCTTTTCACATAACCACATCATTTCTTATTCATTTCATGTCTCTCACATATCCTACACCATGTTACCGTCATACATCCCATGCACTCAAACCAAACATCTATAAACATATCATGGCACACATGACCTACACATAGTCATGTATATAGCTCGTGCATGCACATCTTTTCGACATCCAATTCACATCCATAAAATTTTATCTTCTCAAATTACACCTCTTAACATACAATTCACATGCACACACCTATAAACACACATACAGTATCAACTTCCATACATGTACCCAAACTTCAATTCCATATTTTTCCTAGCATATAAGATATGTTTTGATTAAATTCACTTACAATGGACTCCTTATCATGTTGAAGCCACTCCAGAATCCTTGAATCCATCTTCCTCTAACTTGAACCAGCATATCCAAAACTTCTATAATGGTTCCAACCTTTGAAAATTCCTACAAAATTATACACAACACCAAATTGAAATCTGCACTCATGGATAGCATCTACACCTTGAATACCCTCTAAAAAAAACAAGAAACCATGAAAAGGATCACTTACACATCAATTTGGCACTATTCATCAAGTGCTCATATCTAACTTTCGAGACATCCTTTTTAACTTATGTCAGTTGGAATGTCTTCAGGATGTTATGGAGGTTTAGAACAATATAAACCTTGTGTGTTTTTGGCATGAGAGGAGAGTGAGAATACAAAAAAATGGAGGAGAGAGGGGTGGTTAATGGCATTGGATTTTTAGGGAAAAATGGGAGAAAGTGGCTTCCTTTTATCCCATGTCCATGAACACATGTCCTTTATGATGCACTTGCAAGGTGTGTGGCCACGACCGCACCACTTGTCGATCGGACAACCCAAATTAATACTATTTTGTTTTAATTTTTAAAAATTCAAAATAATTTCAATAGACCTCTAAAAATCATGATTCTAAATTCAATAGTCCTCGATTAAATTCACTAAGGGTCTTGCAAAATTTCAGCTCGAAACTCGTTCGGGAGCTAGGGTTATTATTCACCTTATGCCATTTTAATCTTTAAAAATTCATAAAATATTCTCTAAACCTCTGAATATATTCATTTCAGTTTTAAAAATCCTTGCTTAGTGTCACTAAACCTAGATAAAATTTCAAGTCAAAATTTAGTAGTGGACTTTTTGATACTATTCACCCACTAGAATAAAATATTCAGAAAAAAATATTAAACAACATCAGAAAATTAGAATTCCATCTCCACCATACTCATTGGAATTTTTAAGGTTCAAGGTATGATATTTTTGGGTTTGTCTAGACACATCCCAAAGTTGTCATGGCACAACCTTATTTTATCTCCGTATACACTAGTTCTTAGCTTAAAATGATTTATTAGTTCTGCTAAATTTTTAAATATATTTATTTCACCCACTTTCAGGCCTGTCAAAGTTTTATGGCCAATATGCTAGTCATTGGACTCAAAATGATGTCCCAAACTATAGGGAACATCCCTCAGGCCCAAAAAGTACTGTTCATAAAACCTTGGCTTATAGGCATTACCAGTCTTCCCCTCTTAAGAAATTTCATCCTTGAAATTTCTTGCAGTCACACGGTCAATTAGTTTCACATTCCATTACTATATTGCTATTCTTGTCCCTGTCCATTAGGGTTAAACCTTTGTATCTTCATGCACCTAAATTTCTATAGGTGCATCTTTAGTCCTGTACTAAGCAACTCCTCTAGTCTAGATTTCTCTTAAGATAGGTGAAGTTCCCTTAATATACTTTCAATATTATCACATTTTATTCAATAATCCTTTAATCATTAAATGAGATGTTAAATTGAATATTTCTACTCCTTTTCTATTCCTACACTATATTCCCAGTGATGGTACCAAGCACTATAAAAGTATCTTTAGCTATTCACCTTATGTCAATCTCTCTTACTTCATTTACACTATTCATACTATCTCATTATTGAATACAAATCTATAATATTACCTCGACCTTACAAAGTAATATTTCTAGTTAGCCTTCTTTTAGGAACCTTTCTTAATCAAGCTTTCTTCCAACACATTTAAATACCAAGTTATACTCTTCTCTTATTTATCAACATGATCCATAGATCATTGTATCCTAATTTCATCTTAACTAATTTCTCTGCTCATCTCACATGTAGGCTATACTATTCCTCTTTCATTACTTTGTTCCAGTTAATTTATTTAATTGCACTTTCATTTCATCTAATATCTCAAAACACCTTAATCTCTAGGTTCTTCTCAGGTGCCCAATTGTTTCTCATCTTTATCCATCTTGTAAAGGTTGTCAATTCATTAGCCATTTGATTCACTTCCCCTCTAAAGTTCTAAAGGGGTAGACTAGCTATCTATATTCATCATGACCCATTAACACCTTTTCCATTGCCTCATTTCCACTATACCCTTATAGGGTCCATGCCTTGATAACTAACTCCCTTCTTATACTTGCTCATTAGCTTCAATACTAGCTTTCATCCTCTTTCTACTTATAGTTTCCATATCACTCTCTCGATATTACCATTACATTGTTCTTTTCTCTCTCATCACTTTGTCAAGTCGCTTTAATATCAGGGCTATCATCATGCCATGCTCGATTTTCAGAACACATGCATAGAGCTTTCATCATAAAAACACATGTCATGTATAATGCAAGTATACAAATGGCAAGATGTACCCTAAGCTCTACAATGGAAAGTTATGCAATGCCCTGGGGCCAATAGTCAATACATCAAGGAAAAATAATAGCCCTCATCTTTAGGGACCTTGATAGCCAATTCCTATCCTCAGTTTTGTTCTCATTCTCACTCTACCAAGCATTTTGTGATTCATCCCTTAACCATTAATGTCTCACTTTTGTTACACTTTTAACTTTATCAACTCTACTTTCCTACTTAACTCACACATTTCTATTCCTCTTTAATCCAGTTATCCTAGGCTTTAGTCCCCTAACATTCCATGCTTTTCATAAGCTGATAATAATTTCTTTAACATATTTCGAAACTATAGGCAACTAAATTGCCTTATTTGTAAGTCACTCAATTCTCTATTTTCTTAAGTTCGAAAGACATTCTATCTCACTAGGTATCATATTTTAATCATTGCTTTCTCATTGATAGCTCTTAAGTTTGCTCTACCACTTCTATTCCTTAAGCTTCTTTCAGATTTCTTTAGCTTTTTTCATTCACTTCCTTATAACATCATCTGTCCTCTAATAGATACTTTAGTTTTGAAAGTATGCTAACTTTCCATTACTTTTTATCAATTCTTTATTCTTAATACTGGGCCAATTTTCACCTTTCCTTCCCTATTAGGAACCTTAGTAAGTTGATAATCACTTTATAATTATCTTACAATCACAATGCAATACACAAGGGTACTTTACTTTCTTCTTTCAAATGCTTCTATTCTGTGTTTACGTAAATAATCATATCATTTATCCTTGCCATCCACAGAACCTAATGTTCCACTATTTAGGCATTGTGGCCCTTCCATAGCTTCATTTTGAACATCAACAGCTTGAATTTAGGAGGAAGAGGATCATATAAAGCCATAACATGACCACTTTAGCCCACTATCTCTTTTCCCAATAAGTCCATATAGTCATTTCAACAGTTGGTTATAAAAAATCCTCATTTACTAGCAGTTTAGCGACTGTCCATATTTGAAAACACCTAAGGCACTCATGCATTACTATCTAGAATTGCCTAAACCCACTCAGATACCACTAAATGTAACACCCCCTGCCTATTCCCGAAGAAAATAGGCAAAGCGTGCTACTTCTTGTGAGGTCACCATCCTTAGATTTCCCTAATAGCCTTTCATTTAACTTTTACTTAGGTTTCTCCTATTCAGTCTAGAAATTTCATTTAACGGCTCTGGTAGTTTAATGTCAACTTACCAGGCATATTACACTCATATGCCTAATCTCTTGATCAAATATTAGCCAAGCTGTTATTGTAGCTAAGAACTCATTCACACTAATAATATGCTTCTATTTTATCTGGATAGATATCATACCATTCCACCACTCATAGTATCATTCATGAGTGCCTCTATTTATTGAAACATCATATCTAATTAAACAATATCATACCTGGATAGTCAACGACTGTACTACTAAACTTCTTCATCGTATCTTTCCAATTTACCACCTGCACATCGAACACCCGATATGTTAAGTATGCACTCAGTGATGAATTTAACCAAATATACCATGTAATACTATCACATGCAAGCACACAAGACATTTAATTCTCATCTGTTTATAAATTCTAATTCCATTATTACAACTTTCAGTTATGCTTAATTATTCACTAGTTTACTGTACCTTAACTAATCCATAACCTAGGGTTTCACATGTTGTTTCTTCATTAGTTACTATTTCATTACCACTTAATTATGAATCATACTAATGTTCTTTTATTCTAACTATCTTTACTCTATTTAAGTTACATGCTTTACAGAGCTTTGCCATCTATTCTTCACTATTCACTAGTCTATTTCAGTTTATTAGCTTTATTCATTATGTAAATATGTATAATTTACTACCTCTTTCATCTAGATTAGATAATTCTCTCTTAAACTTATTCCTTTATACATATCTTCCTGTTTAATCACCACTCCTTCAGTCCTTTACTTTCTCTATGAGCCTTACTAAAATTACATAGGTTTATCCCATCTCTTACTAGATAGGTTATCTTTTTGATCTTAATATGTTACTAATAGTTTATCACAATTATAATAATTTGACATCCAATTCTTTTTAATGTCTTTTAAATCTATTCAAGTCATTTACTTAATATGTTCATACCCCTACGATTCAAGAACAACTCCCAACCACTAGATAATAAGAATCATAATGTGCAATGGTCCCCATTTTTGACCTCAGCTACTGCACCAACCCAATCTAAGAACCGAATAGATGACAAAGCTGTAAAGTGGCACACATTATGGACCTCAATGTCTATGCACACCTTTCGCTCGATAACAAGGATCAGTTCCAAGGAACCTCCCAATATCTAAATAGGGATAGCAAGGATCAACCTTATGGGACAGCTAAATAATCCAGTACAATCAGTGCAAGCTAGACAAATGGTGAATAGTAAGGATCAACCCTATGGAACCTTTTAATATCCACAAGCGGGTAGCAAGGATTAGCCATAAGCCTTTCAGTACCTAAAGCATGTAGGCTCAAAGCAATACTTAGTGGCTGCACTCACCATACACAGGCTAAAATCCATATAGACTAAGCCTCTAGTAGCTGCTAATCCCTAGTTGATCGGACAACGTATCAAGTGTATCAACAACCATAAATCCCAAGATTCCCTTTCCATTATCTTTCATCGTCAGTATATTCCACATTATTTCATCTCTTTCATTAATCAACTTACTTTATTTATAAATCAAATTTCATTTAACATCTTTTTGGTCTCATTACATTACCATGTCCCCGACTCAAGTTTCATTCCTATCATTAATGTCAATTGATGGTCCCTTATCCCCTTTAGCCCATAGCTCTAGTTTATCCCCTTTAGCCCATAGCTCTAGTTTATCTTTACTGTTAGTTTATGTTCATTTTACCTCACTTCTGTATCTCCTAAAATTATAATCGATGGCTTTTATGCCACATCTTCCTTGCATTATATTACAGTAATTTAGTTCCTAAGTTTAATAACTTATTCTTGTTGTTACTATTTTTATAATAGTATTTATTCTTTACACTATCTATTAATTTGCTTAAGTTAACTTTATGAAATCCTTCCTAAGGATTTCACCATGCACATGCCTCTTACTCTCTACGAATTACAAATCACTTTTAATAATTCACAATACACAAATTGTTTATGTATTGGTTGCCTTGAGTAATGACCATACACTATTTATACTTTAATAATTTCTTCCATGGTCTCATAATTTATTACTTTAGTTTTTCATTAATTGAATAGCTCTCAAACCCATTTTTGTTTAGTTAGACTCAGCTAATTGCCTTTCTAATTTACCATATATTTATTCTACCTATTTCCAAGCTAAAAAGACATAGATATTATTTTATTTCATTAAGTCATATTTTTAAGTCAGTTATAGGTCATCGTAAGTCTTAGACAGTTGTAGGCCCTTTTACATAGAATTTACTATTCATTTGGCAATCTTTTTCTCACCAACCTATTAGTCCATTCTATTTTCCCTTCACTACCATCCTTCATCCCAAATTACTTTACCCTATTCATCATAATATTTATCCTAGTGCACTCCTAAATCTTAACCCACATCTCTTAATTAAATCCTTATTCTTCTATCTACCATTTACAACTCTAACTATTACATTAAGTGTTCTCACTCATCCATACTACATACACTATTCATGCTACATAACTTATTAATTCTTTTCACATAACCACACCATTTCTTATTCCTTCCATGTCCCTCACATATCCTAGACCATGTTACCATCATACATCCCATGCACTCATATCATACATCCATAGACATATCATAGCCCACATTACATACACATAGTCATGCATGTAGCATATTCATACACATCTCTTCCACATCCAATTCACATCATTACATTTTATCTCCTTAAATTACATATCCTACCATACAATTCACATGCACACACCCATAAAACACACATACGATATCAACTTCCATACATGTACCCAAGCTTCAATTCCATATTTTTCCTAACATACAAGATATGTTTTGATTAAATTCACTTATAGTGGACTCCTTGTCATGTTGAAGCCACTCCAAAACCCTTTAATCCATTTTTCTCCACCTTAAACCACCATATCCAAAACTTCCATAATGGTTCCAACCTTTGAAAATTCCTACAAAATTATACATAACACCAAACTAAAATCACTTCTCATGGATAACATCTACAGCTCAAATACCCTATAAGAAAAATAAGAAACCATGAAAAGGATCACTTACACATCTATTTAGCACTATTCATCTTATGCTCATATCTCAATTTTAGGACATCCTTTTTCACTTTTATTAGTTGGAATGTCTTCAGGATGTCATGGAGGTTTAGAACCATATAAACCTTCTATGTTTTTAGCATGAAAGGAGAGAAAGAAGAGCAAAAAATAAAAGAGAGAGGGGTAGATAATGGCATCGGCTTTTTAGTGCAAAATAGGAGAAGGTGGGTTCCTTTTATCCCATGTCCATGTACACATGTCCCTTGTGATGCACTTCCAAGGTGTGTCGCCACAATCGCACAACTTATCGATCAGATGATCCAAATTAATTTTATTTTATTTTAATCTTTTGGAAATTCAAAATAATTTTGATAGACCTCAAAAAATCATGGTTCTTGTTCTAAAAATCCTTGATTAAATTCACTAAGGGTCCTACAAAATTTCAACCTGAAACTTCTCCAGCAGATAAGGTTACTATTCACCCTATGCTATTTTAATATTCAAAAATTCATAAAATATTATCTAGACCTTCAAAAATATTCATTTTAGTTTTAAAAATCCTCACTTAGCATCGCTAAGGCCCACGTAAAATTTCATGTCAAAATTCAACAGTGGACTTTTTCACGCTATTCACCCGCGAGAATAAAATGTTCAAAAAAATTATTAAACAACCTCAGAAAATTAAAATTCCTTATCCACCATACTTATTGGAATTTTTGAGTTATAGGGTATGATATTTTTGGGTCCGTCCGGGTACATCTCAAAGCTGTCTCGGCATAACCTTATTTTATCTTCTTATATAGTAGTTCTTGACCTGAAATGATTTTATTAGTTCTGCTAAATTTCTAAATTCATTCATTTTATCCACTTTCAGGCTTGTCAAATTTTTATGGCCAATATGCCAGTTATTGGACTCGAAAATAATGCCCCACACCACAGGGAACATCCTTTAGGCCTATAAAGTACTATTCATAAAACCTTGGCTTACAGGCATTACATCTTCCTTCTCCCCTCTCTTTTATTTTTCTTCGTCCACACACCAACCCACTCTTAAAAACCTATCCCAAGGGGTAGATCATCCCGAAAGGAACTCGTAGGCACTAAGAAAGTCAGATTTGGCGGAGTAACTCGGGAGGAATTATGATTTCCCTTCCAAGGTGAATAGTGCTCATTCAATATTTGGGTAATTTTTATTTAGTTTTAATATTGTTCATAGGTTCCTCAGGTTCCTAAAAGAGTACTTATAGGCTCATTTTAATTTTTTTGATTTTTTATGATTTTATATGAATTTTTAAAAATCAAACATATATGTATTCATAGGCAAAAACTCTAACTAGGCTTCTTGAGGAAAAAAAAGGTCTAACAGAGCATCAATCATGCTAGATGATCTATTTGGGTATGTGTAATCACATTAACTTGAGTTAAAATGCATGAATTTTAATATGTCCATATAGTTACATAATAGTAATAAATGTTATTAATTACTATAATGCCTAATAAATGTAATGGTTGGTAAAAATATGATTGTTGGATATTGTATATATGTAATGTGATGGCTTAAAACATGTTATGCATGTGAAATGCATTTTTATGGTAAAATCAAGAAATATATGTATTATGAAAATATATGCATTTTAGCATGTTATAGGTGATTAATGTGCAATTGTGTGTGTTTCATTAATACATGTTAATATGTGGCATGGTGAATATAGGTTTTGTTGAATGGTTTTTAAAAGATGACATTCTCTTATATGTGATAATATGACCATATAGAGCCACTATACAATATTGTTGTTATATAATCATGAATGCTAGTTTGAAGTATATGGATGTTATTTTAAGCATCTAAGCTTGAGTTAAAATTGCAGATGTTTATGTGTGTGTACTTCAGGATGGCCAAATACCATCTTGACTGTTGTAAGGTTTATTGCCATATACATAACTATATAAAATATGCATATTTTTAAATACCGATAAAATGTGTGAAATGTGATCATTGCACATAACCATGATGCATTAGATATTACAATACCTAATAATGATGAAAGTAACAGTATAATATATGATTATGATGCCGAATGATAATTTTAGCTTTTATACTAAGGCTATATGACCTTTTGGTGTTTTTGAGCTTATGTAAGCCTAATTTTAGCTATGCTATACATTATGTGACACATGGTGCTTAGCATAAAAGTTTAGGCCTCACTATAGTGTGAAATGGCCAAGGTGACTAGTTTATGCAAGTAAAAGCATAAACAATGATATATATATATAGAAAATAAATAAAATGAGATAATTAATGAGTTTAATGCTGCTTATACATTTAGACAACCTAATTTGGATAGGTTGACTAGTCAACTAAGATTTTAGAATCTGTCATGCTTACCTTTGGGTATGAGACCTATGGGTCAATGTCTATGTGTCAACGGGTATGAGTGCCTTCAAGCCACTTGTTCTACATACCTTTAGATGAGAGTGCCTTCGGGCTACTTATTCTACGTATTTATGGATGCGAGTACCTATGGGCCACTTGGATATACTGTCAGTGTGAGTGCCTTCAGGCTGCTTGTTTTACATACCTTTAGGTGCGAGTGCCTTTGGGCCAATGGTATCTACTATCTAGCCTTAGAGAGTTGTCTTCTTAGTATAAGAATAATTTAAACATGAAATAATGGTAATTATGACTTAAATGATGCATTATAGGTAACATTGATGTTTATGACATAATGATGGGATAAAGCTAAGTGTATGATATGTGGTATAATATGAGTCTAATACTCATAAAATTGATGTATTGGCATATATGAGGTCATGAAACCTAAACATGTGGTAATGGCACGTATGCATGGTTATGGTTTAAAATGTATGTTATAATACTTATTACAATGTGTAGTTGAGTATATGTATGTTTTGGATGAAATATGAACACATTATGATTATGGTTTATTTTAAGTATGATGAGAACAATTATGTTGAGAATATAGGCATATAGTATCTTTGTGCTTTTAAAGGCAAGTATATGCATAAAAAGTGCATAATTTTGAGATATTCATATTGTGTGCATATGTTTGAATTTTAAATGGTTCGCTTGACATATATTACAATAATACATGTGTAAACTGCCATATTCAAGTTAGAGTGATTACACCACTAAGCGAAAGCTTAGCGTATTGCTTATTTGTGATGCGTAGGTAACAAGGCACCCGATAAGAGCCAAAGCTTTTGCACCACATGAGACTTTTAAAAATATCACCTATGTGGCAATTTTAATCATTTTGTAATAGTGTAATTATGTAAATGTAATATTGATAGTGTGCTTATAACACCCCTTTCCCATTCTATTTGAATAGGCAAGAAGTGTCACTGGACTGTTTAATCTAATTCCTCTTTACCTACATCTATGAACTACTACTTAGGGATGTACTATTCATGTCACCCTCAGGTGTTACCAGACATTTCTAAATAAACGGGCAGCATAACAGCTGGTTTATTGCCTAGCCAAATTTTTTTAAACCTGTAAAAGAACAGTTCTATGAAATTATATACCATCACCAACCTCATTGGACCCTCTGGTCCTCTAATATTTCATCAAACACAGCATATCTCAATCATAATATATCACAGGGTCGGAGACCCATCAACACACATTCACACTAAGTTAAACACTTACATCACACATAAATTCAATTAGGTCTTACGTAACACCCCTCTACTAATCTATGTGTGTGTGTGTCCCACAATCCACACTATCTCTATATACATGAGTGTAATTACAATTACATTCTTTAAGTAAGAAAACAAAATACCACAAAAACTCTATCAGCTACACCGTTGAAGATGTCTGATGCTCATCGGTCTTCTATCTACAACTTGCACATTGGAACACCGACATGCTGAGTATAAAACTCAGTGGTGGATTAACTCAAATAAATTATGTCACTGATGTAGACATGCAATTAACCATGCAACATGTATAAACATAATTTA
>CANXYI010782592.1:0-14227 GCA_948208565.1 Hura crepitans | reverse complement strand
TCTAATTACACTAAAATTACCTCCACTCCTCCCTCATCCTAATTCTAGTGGAGATTCATCTTAAGAGGCCCTAGGAAGTGAGTTTATTCAAGAGAGGTGAATAGTGACTAAGGTAAGAAAAAGGGGTTGTTTATAATTTCTAATAATTTTTCTAATATGGGAATTAGGATATTTAAGGTATTTTTAAGCTTGGATTTTAGTTTGATTGTATGTAGAATTTTTGGTGAATTTTTGAATATGACATATGTGTATGTTTGTAGACAAGGAAAAAGAAGAGGTAGAAAGGAAAGAAGGCCAAGCTTGAAAGGGAATTAGGGCCAATTTGAAGAGCTGAGTAAGTGAATTTAATGATTCATGCATTTTGGTTTATTAATTTGCATAATTTTAGTATGTATATATGTATGGAAAATGTGTATTTGCATGTTATGGCTTGAATTTGCATAAGGTGTGATTAGGGATAAGATATACATAATATTTAGAGCCTAAATGGTGTGATAGCTAGAAGAAAAATGTGAGGTTTAGTAGTGAACCCTAAATGGATGAATTGTACATGTAAGGAAATAAAAAGGATTTAGGTGATATTAATTAATAAATTATGTATGGTTGCTCTAGTTGATTGTGTAACACGTCTTTAAACAAGTGTAAAAAGAGAATATAAAAATTTAGGGATGTTTTCTAGGTTGCCCAAATAGGTTAGTGTAGAGTAATAAGGACTTAGAGTTACTATATGACATATATGTAAACAAAATGTTAAATA
The DNA here is from genome assembly GCA_948208565.1 of Hura crepitans. Taxonomy (NCBI): domain Eukaryota; kingdom Viridiplantae; phylum Streptophyta; class Magnoliopsida; order Malpighiales; family Euphorbiaceae; genus Hura; species Hura crepitans. Next base: position 13,470 of record CANXYI010782592.1, on the reverse strand, counting down.
AGGGAATTTAATTTACATGATTAATATAATTATAAGACCTAATTCTTAACTTGGATAATTAAAGGATGAATGTGAGAAAGAGAGATGTATGAGTTGATCCACCTTGAAATGAGATAGACAAGGAATGTGGTTGAACATAAACTATGAGTTAAAGAAAGACAACTATGAGAAGAAAGAGAAAAAGAGTAATGAGTTACATGTGACAAATATGAGTAATTGAAATTAAAACTTGTTATGTTTAATTATGTGACTCCTAAAAGTGAATATTTGATTTGAGACAAAGACCATAAGGAATAAATTAAGGCCCATATTAGTTAGATACCTACTTGATAGGTTGATCAATCAACTAGGGAGTAGCAGCTGCTAGGACACTCCGGTGTCATGAGATGTCAGTCCATAATGACAATTATGAGATGATATTGATCTTTCAAGATATTGTATAAGTGTAGCTGCCTTAAGTTCCATGAACGGCCACTGCACAATTTATGAGATTTGTTGGTAGGTGTAGCTACCCCAAGGTACATGAAGCGCCACTTCACATCTTGAGATTTAATGACAGGTGCAGCCATTGAGGTCCAAAATGTGGGCCCTAATATAGCTTATAAGATAGGTGCAGCTATCGAGGTTTTGAGATAAAACCCTCTATACATATTGAAATTTATGATAGGCATAACCATCGAGGTCTAAAATGTGGGCCTCTGTACAAGTTTAGATCCCATTATCTAGTGTTAAAAGTGTAGCCTTTTAGATATAGGCCATTAACTGAGATGATAAATATAACTAGTTAAATAAACTACAGACAATTAAATGAGAAAAGTAAAAGAGAGCCTAATACATAGGAAAGTCATATAGTGATACTACATGGTAATGACTGATCATGATACATGTTAATTGTAACCATGATGGCATTTTTGCATGATGCTTGACATATGAGGTAACATAGGACAATACACATGGAATGACATAATACATGATACATAAGATAACATGATACATAACATATGGAATGGCATGATGTGTGTGATATAGTGTATGAATAATTAAATTCACCACTAAGTGTATACTTAGCGTATCAGTTGTTTCGATACGTAAGTAGTAGATAGTTCCTATAGTTCAGCCTCACCAGAGCAGCAGCATAACAATCATCTTATCTTAGGTATACATTTCATCTTTCAGTCATATGTATTATGGTTTATAGATGCACTTATGTATAAGAAGTAGATTGTATTGTAATAACAGTGAGATTTAATACCATATACTGATGCTATATATATACTTACTGTATGCTTGCTGGGTTGTGTGTATGAGTTGCTATTGATGATAATGAGTTCTGTGGTGGGTCAGAAGAATCCTATGAGCTACAAGTGAGAAATGTTAGGATGGGTGACCTACCAAGAAGTGACATCTCTTATCCAGTTCGAAGGTGGATAGGGTAGGAGGTGTTATACCAATTGACTCTTAATCATTTTAATAAATTTTATTTAATTTATAACATACTATAAACCTTTAAGTTTTCATCAAAAACATCATTTATGATCATATATATAAACCATGAAAATTTTTGCATAACTTCAAGAATTAAACAAAATTCTTTTTATTAACAAGAATCATGTTCTAGCAATTCCATAATAATTTTTCCAAGCATAACAATATATGTACATCAATTTCAAGCACACATGCCATACTAACACTTTGTTAAGAGTCCATAATACATCTATACTAAGGCTTCACATAAAATTTTTCAAGGAAATAGTATAAACTTAATGTAATTTCACATTTATAGCATACTTTCACTAACATTCAATATCCCTAAGGGTTTCTAAATTGGTGTTTAGTTTAAAGGCTAGAGCTAGCTAATAGCCTTTTCATACCAAATAACTGCTTTAAAAGCATTTGGTAATTTATTTTAATCAAGTACTAGTAAAAGATTTTTAACTTAAACAGTTGCTATTTCTAAAACTCTATCATGTAGCCTTTTAGGATCACCTAATAGCTAATTGAATTTATTTTTTTCTTTGGACTATAGTACCCTTTTGTAGACACTATACATAGGAGTCTGTAGTTGGAAGAAAATCTAATGATGAGATCACTAAAGCTAAAACTACTCCTCAAGGATTCCAAGTTGAGAAGTGAGAAACCAAAAGCCAAAATAAGTTTAATCATATGAGATTTCATCCAAAAAGATGTGACCTTCATCATATGAGATGAAATCCTAAAACCTAAAGCAAAATCCCACCAAAATAAATATTTTTATGAAATACACCATTGATCAGAGGAAGTATCAGCTGGATAAATGAAAGCTTTCATTCAATAAGACAAACTTTTAAATACCAGAAAAGGACACGTGTCCCTTTCTCACTAAACCAATGAAAGGTTAGAATACTCTGACGTATAGCCTTTTAAAGGGCAAATTTTAGCCCTAATTTAGGTGATTGAAGCCACATTTCATAAATCTATCCTAAATACTCTCCCAAGCATCAAAAAACCCAAAAAGAACCCAAATAAAAGAGAAAATGGGAGATTTAAGGATTTTCTAACAATTTCTCTGTTTTTCTCACCAACCAACACTTATTTCCAACCTTTAATCTCACTTTCCAATAAGGAATCCGAGAAATAAAGGGAAGCTTAGGTATTTTCTTCAGGATTACTCAGTGAATTCTTTCCAATTGCTGCATTTTTATCCTTATATTGCATTTTTAGTGGGTATTTTTATATCTTTATGCTTTTGGGGTTATTTTCATCTTTTTTCACAACTTTAAATCCTTTTTCCATTATGTTTTTATACCATTTATGGATTATTCCTACAATAAGGGTCAAGGATCGACTTAGGTAGCTCTAGACACCTCAAAATCTTATTTCAGTATATTGGTTAAGGTTTTCTACTAGAAGTATACCCAAATTCATCCAGATAAATAACCAAGTTCATCCATTCAGACAAATATTCTTCATGTGCTAAGTTGCCACTTTTTTTGCCTTAAAGTTCAGGTTTTGTTACGATTAAGTTCATATCCAACCAGATGTCCTTAGGTCTAGTTAAATGTGATTGCCTCCTTAAATAAAGTTTGTCTAGATGCCTTTTGTTTGCCCATTTTTATATAAACATTGGACCAAACATCAATTCATCTTATTATATTTATACTATTATACCGATATAAAGTTTACATCTTTAATTTTTGTGTGCATAAGTTTCCTTTATTCACATGTATTTTCCTTTGGTTGAGGCCTGAAAGAGAACAATTAGATGACCATATATTTGATCAGCCTTAGGAGGGCCCTATATAATTATAAGAAGCATGTTTTGATAGCCATAAACGTTTAAGTCCCTTAATGTGTGATATATCCGATCGGATGACCGTTCATCCAATCAACATTATTTTTAACCAATTTTGTTCTCTGTATTCTTATCTATTTATCAATTTTGGTAGTTGCTAGATTTTGTGTTTTAACCCAAAGAGGAGCCAAAATCATTGGATTAATTTGTATTTTGGTATTCTTTTTTGTTTCTTTTCTTTTTAGCTTTTCTATTAATATAAAGGTTAGGTTCAACCATGGGTTGTAATAATTTTTCTTACTTTACTATAATATTTCCATGTATAATTCATGCATGTTATAATAGGTTAGCTAAAATGATTTAGGATCTAATTAAAAGAAAAATAATCATAACAATAGTTTCTAGAAAAATAAGCATTTAATGACATAAACTAGAGACCAAAAGTCCTAAATTGCCAAAAACAGTTTTAATTTAATAAAAGTATTTTGTTCAATAAATAAAGGTTTTAAATAATTATTTTTAAGAACAAAGTCCTTATGTCCCATAAATTACCATTTGCAAAATTAAAAGAAAAAGAAGAAATTATAAGAAAAGGTTTTCTATCTAATAAAATAGTTTTAAGTTAGCAAGATTGGCTAAAACTGATGTTCTAATAATCTAAAAGGATTTTATAATGAGAACAAAAATGCTTTAGTTAATAAATATAATTTTGGAATCAATGTTTCATATTTCCTTAAGAATTGATTTAGGCCCTAAATAATTTTGAGTAAGTCAAATGTATAGTTTTTGCATCCGATATTGCCTTTTTGGACCAAAGTCCTTTATTGGTTTCATGATTGAGTGTTTTTATTATATATACTTCTTTTTTATATGCAAAAGTGTATTTGCTTAAATTCATAATAATTGCACGATTAGAGAGTTAGTTTTCATGACTTAAGCATAACAAAATTTTAAAAAATTTTTGTAGAAACCAAACAACGAAAGGTCATCAAAAGTTTTGAAACATATACAAATAATAGAAAATTGCAACATAAAATGATTACTGTTAACTATGTAGAATTCCTTTCTTCTAGTTCACTTCACCAGGTTGTCACAAATCACAATGATCCTCTCAAAAATACCTCTAAGGTATCCATATAGGAATTATGATGATAGAACACTAGAATATCTATATGCTACCAAGATATTCAAGCAGAAGAAGAGAATAAAAGAAGAATTTTCATATTCTGCTTAAGGTGGGTATATATGTAGAAAAGGTTCTAGTGGCTTACTGTTTAGATAATTAAAGTGTACTATTTAAACTTTAAACGACACCTCTAGGTCATACTTTTAACACTTAGCCTACCCATCAAGAAGCCTATGAATTGGGCCTTCTAGAAGACTCTACGCATGGCCTAATTTTAGACTTATGTGCATATACACATGAGGCCTGTAATCGATTGCTTTTTAATTTATGAGCCTTTTAAAACTTAAAAGGTTCATTAAAATCATATCAAACACACACATAGAATTGGGCCTCTAAAGCCCAACCCTTTTAACCCTAATTTATGTCAGGATAATCCAATTAGACTCCAAGCACAATTATTTCTTTCCTTTCTCATTTTTTCATTTTTCAATAACATCTAATATCACTGAATGATCAAAGACTTTGATTCTCATCTCAATTATTTTAGTGTATGACCTTATGGATTTTCGAAGCGCATTGGCAGTACATAGTGAATTAGAATCCTAGTTCAACTAGAACTCTTATGGTTTAATCACATCGAATCCATAATTAATTCCCAATTAATAATTCATATGTGTGCAAGTCATGAGAGGTATCTAGCCATACATCAAGACTACCCAAGTGTCAAAAAGTCAAGTGGTTTGACTTAACCTTACCATATACTGTTACTATATAATTACTCTTTTCATCGCTCTTAATCTCATTTAACTTTGAGTATGGACTTATGTCAACTCAATGCTTAATTAAATATGTCTAATCAAGCCTAAATTTATTAATTCTAATATTTATATTTTTATTCCCTAAATGCCCTATAAATCTCATTCACACTTGCATTTTACTTTGGTTGAAGATTTATAGAATAAATATATTAGAACTTTGAGATAAACTCTCCACTTTAATATGGAGTGGTGAATCCTTTATTGATCCCTCAACTACCTTTAAGTATTTTATGTTATACCCAATCTCCTAGCTATATAAACTTTATGGCAAAGTAAAAGAACCAAAGTCAAAATGTAGCACTTGATACTTAAGATAACCTTAGCGATCTCAAGTCCAAAGATACTTGTACCACCGATATGATGAGATGCTTATCTATGTGAAGATCTCATGTTGCACCTCTAATGTACTTGTTTCTCAAACAAGCATCCATATGTTAACCCTAAGCATCATTGTGCTATAGATTGTGAGAACTGCTATTTGACCTAGTCAAGGAGTATAACATATGCTAGTCTATCCATATTAACAATTTCCTATCTTGTTAATACTATGACTAGGGATAATTTTGGTATCACACATTTAGATGCAATAGGAATCTCACATCATGAACTCTTCATGATTTCCTCTACATTGTGAAACTATACAAAGGACTTTATTACAAAGTTTAAAATAATTATCAAATAAATGAATTAACATAAGCACCAAATAATAAAGAATGTTGTATATTATTAATTAATGAACATAAATATCCCTATCACATCTATTCTCAAGGGCATAAAACTAACAATCTCCCATTTGCACTAAAGCGAATCACCTATGTATTTAATACCCATATTATTTACATAGAAATCAAACTTATCTTGTGATAGTATCATAGTAAGAGGATTAGCAATATTCTGATCTATAAGGACTCTCTCAATTTTTACTTCTTGTTTACCAATTATCTCACGAATTAGATGGTTAACACTTGAGGACATACTTAGATCAATGATGAGACTATGGTTCCTTTGCTTGTGCAATGGCTCCATTGTTGTCATAATACAATGGTATTAAATCAACAATCAAAAGTTATCACTCTAAGTTCAGTGATGAACTTTTTGATCCGCAATACTTCTTTAGCTGTATTATACTCTACTTCAGTTGTTAAGTCTACAATTATTTCTTATTTGAAACTCTTCCAACTAATTGCTCTTTTTACAAATATGAATAAATAACTTAATTAAGATTTGCAATCATCTTTATCACATTAAAAGTTGGCATCAGCATACCCACTTACATGCAAATGCCCTTATCCATATATTAAAAACAAATACTTAGTCTTTCTCAAGTACTTAAGGATGTTCTTTATAGCCATGAAATGTTCCTCTTTATGATCATATCAGAATCTACTTATGAAACTTAGAGCAAATGCTATATCAAGTTGTGTACACAATATAACATACATGATGGATCCTATAGCTGTGCATATGGGATCTTACCTATATGCTCTCTTTCTTCCTATGTCTGAAGACATATACACTTATAAAGAATTTTCCCATACACCATAGAAATAAATCCTTTCTTAGAGTGATCCATGCTAAACTTTTTTAGCATTTTATCTATGTATATAAATTGTGAAAGATCTATTAACCTCTTGAATCTATCTCTATAAATCCTTATCCCCAATATATAAATTGCTTCACCAAAGCCTTTTATAGAGAATTTCTTTAACAATCAGATCTTAACTAATTAAATAATTGAGACATCATTTCCCATGAGTAAAATTTCATCAACATATAGAACTAAAAAAATGATAACATTCCCATTAACCTTTTTGTACACATAAGGTTTGTCTAAGTTTTATGTGAAACCAAACTCTTTGATTATCTCATCAAAATGGATGTTTCAGCTCCTAGATACTTGTTTCAATCCATAAATAGATCTTTAAAGCTTTTATACTTTATTGCTATCATTGGATATGAATCCCTCAAGCTGTGTCATATACACTTCTTCTGATAGATTTCCATTAAGGAAAGTTTTATTGATGTCCATTTGCCAAATCTCATAATCATAATGAGCAACAATAGTAGGCAAAGTTTGAATAGATTTAAGCATTGCTATCGCTAAAAAAGTTTCATTATAGTCAATTTCTTGCCTTTGATGATAACCCTTTGCAACTAACCTTGCTTTGTAGGTAACCATGTTACCATCCATGGTGATCTTTTTGTTAAAGATCCATTTACACCGAATGGGTTTTATCCCTTTAGGTGGATCAACCAAAGTCTATACTTGGTTGTATACATGGAATCCATTTCAGATTTCATGGCCTCTAGCCATAATTTTGATTCTGAACTTTTTAAAACCTACTTATAGCTTGTAAGCTTATTTTTATTAATTAGTGTCATGTGTTTGTTCTCATCTATAAGAAAACCATATCTCTCAGGAACATTACAAACTTTAGTTCAACTTTTAGGAACTTGTGTTACAATAGGTTTTTCTATTACTTTATCATCACCAGTAATAGATTCAAAATTCATCGGTTGATCAGCTTTAATTTATAGATCTCAAACTTCATCAAGTTCAATTCTAATCCCACTATCTTCTTTTAGGAGAAAATCTTTCTCTAAGAAGATAACATGTTTTGAAACAAATACCTTTTATTCCAAAAAGTTATAGAAATAGTACCTAAAAGACTCTTTTAGATATCCCACAAATAAGCATTTGTCAAACTTAGCTTCAAGCTTATCTGACATTATTCTTTTCACATAGGCTAAACAACACCATACCTTCATATGTGAAAGAATAAGTTTATGTTATACCACATCTCATATGGTGTAACATCAACCAATTTAGATGGAACTCTATATAAAACAAAAATAATGGTTTCCAATGTATAACCCCAAAATAACTTAGGCAAATTAGTAAGGCTCATCATGGATTGAACCATGTCCAATAAAGTTTGATTTCTCCTTTCAGATACAACATTATGATGTGGTGTATAAAGAGGAGTCTATTGAGATAATATCCTATTATCTCTTAAATAGCTTTGAAATTCTTGAGTCAAGTATTCTCTTCCTTGATATGATCAAAGTGTTTTAATGATTTTGTCAAGTTATTTCTCAACTTCATTTCTAAATTCTTTGAACTTTTCAAAGGCTTTAGATTTGTACTTAATCAAGTACAGGTACCCATATCGTGACTAATCATTAAAAAAGGTTATAAAGTAGAGATAACCATATCTTGCATATGTGGTCATTGGGCAACATATATCTTAATGTATTAGCTCAAATAAACCACTTGCACATTCACCATTTCTATTAAAATGTGTTTTTGTCATCTTGCCTATTAAACAAGATTCACATGTTTCAAATGATTCATAATCAAATGAACCTAAGTCAACCGATTTGTGTAACTTAGTCGTGCACTTCTCATTTATATGTCCAAGTTGACGATGCCACAAGAAAAATGGTTTTAAGCTTTCAACTCTGTCTCTTGGTATTTATGTTATAAGTATCTTCTTTATCATTAAGAATATATATTCCATTAACTATTAAGGTAGAATAATAAAATATATTATTCTTATAAACTGAGTAACCCTTGCTCTTATTAATGGAAATCTCAAAATCTTGTTCAACAAGACAAGACATAGAAGTAATATTCTTGTTCGAACAAAGAACATAATAACACTTATATAGTTCCAATACTAATCCAAAGACAAATATATATAATATGTCCTTATAGCTAATATAGCAACTCTTACTCTATTTGTTACATGTAGGTCCACATCGCCCTTATTCAACCTTCTACTTCTCTTTAGTCTCTGCAAAGTAAAAACAAAATGAAAAATATATCCAAAATCCAATGCCCATATATGATTATCAGAAGCAGTACTAGTATTTATTTCAATAACATAAATACCTGAAGTAGATGTATCACCATGCTTTTCCTTCTTCTGAGACTCTAAATAGGCCTTGTAATTTCTCTTCCAATGTTTGGGCTTATTATAATGGAAGCAAGTCCCCTTGGAACCAATCTATTTGGCAATAATAATAGGTCATTTGCCTTTACTCTTTTTCACCCCACCTTAGGCCTTAATTGTGTTCTTTTTCTTTTTCTTCCCATTTTTCCCTTTAAAGGAATTAGAATTAATAACCATAACTGCTTTAGAGTTCTTTTTCACAGCATCCTCAGTAGTCTTAAGCATGTTTACAAGCTCAAGAATCATTGTCTAGATCTTATTCATTTGATAGCTAAGCACAAACTATGTATAACTATCAAGCAATGATTGCAGAAACACTTAGCTGATGATACATAATAAAGCTTAAAGCAACTAGCCTCTTAATAAACCTATTCATTTTTAATCCATGTTGAACAGTTGAAGTCCCTTCCACCATCCTACAGCAAAACAAGGCCTTAGATATCTCATATCGCTCGATCCTGCTTTGCCCCTTAAACAACTCTTTGAGGTGAAACAAAATAGTGTGAGCATCCATATGCTCATGTTGCTTTTAAAGCTTTGAGGACATTGATGCCAAATAATACACGTTGTCAGATCATTATCCTTGGCATGCTTTAAATAAGCTTATTGTTTATCAGTTCAGCATTGTCACTAAGGACTGATGGGATAGGCTTTTCCAACACATAAGGTTTTTCCAACACATAAGCCACATAATAAAGTTAGGCCCAATCAACTTTTTAGCATCAAGAATGTTCATAAATTTAGGTTTGATAAGCTCATGATACAGTATACCTATATGTAAAAATTGAGAAACATGTTAGTGTATGATTAAGTATATGAATTTATTAGGTCTTTAATAAAACACATGTGTTTACTCCCACTATTTTATTATGAACCAATAACCATTACTATTGATATGGGACAACCTGATGGTCTTCTTAGTGAGACAGTATCCATTTCTATTAAGGTCTAAACTTAGGTATGCCTAAAAAGCCTAACCAGCAATTGAAATGGCAGGCATCGCATGCCAATTACATTGAATACAACTACTAATCATTGGGTTACCAACTTTTGATGCATGTGTATCTCATACGCATTTCCCCAATCTTGCCAATAGATTTATTATCCTTGATTATGCCCAACAAACTAATGAATTGGTTAAAATGGATCCATTTATATAGTCAAAACATATTATATGTAGCATGGGCTTAAGTATGCCCAACAACCCAATGCTAAAGAGAATTATGATTTAAACTATATTAACAGAAAGCTTATAAGTCCTAACATTTATTGAGGGATTTCTTCATTTTAAGTCTCATCATACATGGTTTGAATGCTTTGGTATACACATGCAATAGGGTTCAATGTGCTTTATCATGCACATGCATATTTAATCATATTAGATCATACATGTCTATTTAATCACATTAAATATATGATTTAGTTATGGACTTTTACTACATTAATTTCCTGAGCTAAAAGAAATCAATTTGGTCTAGAACCTAGGTAGTATATATGAATTACAAACCTAATAAAGAATAATTAAAATAATTATAACAATTTCTTCATTAGTTTTCTTGCTTTGGCCTTCTTCTCCTTTCTATTCTAATCCTATGTAATCTAATTACATAATCATTTTGTATAGAAAACCTCATGTTATATGCAAGGAGAGTTAGATGAGAAGAGAAATATAATAGAAATTGAGAAAAAAAGGTTGTCATAATTCATAACTAGTCATCATGCCAAAACATCCACCCTTAGCATGCATCTAATACCTCACATGTGTTAGAACTTAAAAAATATTGATTACGGTATTTTGCTAGCATTATAACTCTATAAAAGTAGTTAGGTTCATGATCTTGATCAATTGGTTATACGTACTTGTAATCATAGAGTTTTAATCAACATTAAATATGTAATTTAATTATTTAATCACATTAAATTATTAAATCTGTGACACCCTTTACTCGATTCGGTCTTTAAACTAGATAAAGAAATGTCACACTACTGAAATCTAACTTCTTTCTATCCAACTTATTAAAAACTTTTTCTTTAAAACTAATAGAGCTTAAAACCTAATTAATTAGACATAGAAAAGCTAAATAATAGGTTAGATTGTTCGATGTCCTCATGTTGAAAATTCGACAACATAACGGCTATCCAATGACACTATCCCAAATTTAAAACCTGTAAGAAAAGCACTTCTATATACACACATATCATATCACAAGCATCCCTGATCCTCATTGTCATCTATAGCTCATAACATCCATATCATCATATAAAACATATATAAGAAACACATCCATATCTAATACATTTCATAAGATCTATAACTCACTACTAATCATCAGCTTCATGTCTGTTGTCACCATACACAACCTTTACTTATTATATATTTATCATCAACGTTCCAAGAAATCTTTAGAATATTTCAAAAACCATACTTAATCAATTACAAACCATAACATAAAACTTCATAAGTTCAAAAAAAAACCTTTATATATAATACATATAAACTTTGTATATATACATCAACGAAATACACTTATACATTTAGATAATCCCATATAATAATCTTCTCAACTTCACAATGTCCTCTTACATCAACAAAACGTAGCCTCCAATAAGCAACTTTGAATTCGAGAATACCTATGTGTTGTAAAAACATAATGACATACTAAGCAATATTGCTTAGCAGTATATCCAAGTTTATTATGCTATAAAAATTAAAATCAAAATTCAAGCATCATACATAAGATTGGCTTATTTATTGCAATAATAAGTCATATTGAGAATTTGATAGTGAAAGTCCATACAGTAGATCAATATCACAATTGATTGCATTACTAACACTTTATGATGTAAGGGACAAATATATCTATAACCATAAGAATTATTCATGTGTCCGACAATGTATGTACACCCATACACAAGCATTTGTGCACTCATAATAGCTTTAGCATAATAATAACATACACTGCATAAAGAGGTTATATATGTTTATACAACTAAATACCATAACTTACATGAGTATCATTATCCACCTATACATAACATATATTATTTTTTAAGTTGTTTACATGCTTCATATTTATATGACTTAACTTTCTTTTATTGTGTTTTCGTTTGTTGTGCCTATACTTAAGAGACAATATCCTGATACTAAATAATAGGAATTAGTGACCATAAAGGTCTGACAGTGACCTTAAAGTCTAGTGGTGACCACAATGTCTGATGGTAACCTGAAGTTTAAAATAAGATAATAGCCCGAAGGCAAATACGGTGGCTCAGAGGCCTAAGATAAGCACCAAAAACCCTCTAGTTGATCGATCAACCTATCCAAACTAGGTTATCTAACTTATATGGGCTATCACCATTATTAATCTAGTTTTACATGCTTAAGATAGTTTCTTGTAAGTTTTACATGTCCAAATGGCCAAATGGAGTAACTAATATCCTTTTTGTTATAATGTTATTCTTATTCATGTTATTTATCATTCATCATATGCACATTCATCAATATACATGCATTATTATCTTTCATATATTTTGATCATCTTGCATTATTCCATAGCTATACCATAAGCTCATCTTGTGAATGCTTAAAGCACCCATTTATCCATTATTAGGCCATTCGACCATCACATAAGCATGAAGCCCATATTCACTACAGTACATGAAGTCAAACATTTCCTCTTAGCATATACTATAAATGCATATGCATACATATTCATTTCATATTTATACTTATCTCTATAGCATACATTACTTCTATAATTCACTTTAGGCAAGGCCATAACATATTACATCTTGGAATTAATGTACCATGTATTTTATGTCCCTTTATATAAATATCATGTAATAAGTTATTCATGTAGCAAATATCTTTATCTCATTTATCTCTCTACGTACAACTTATACATTTTCATACATAAAAGAACTAATGTTAGAACACTTTAAGTATGATGAAAAATAAAGTTCTTACCTCTTGGACCCTTCTCAAAGTTATCTATCTCTTTTGTATGTTTTTTTACTACAAAAAAGTTAATTTAGTGTGCATGTATATGTGCATGTGCATGTGTGTGTATCTACTTACATATATTAATAAATAAATTTAAACATTATGCAAACTTATAACAAGCAATATGGATCATAATCATACTTGCTATATTCTCATATTTACATATTTAAACCAATATGCATTTAATACCTTACCATTAGTAACCATCCCATTTATTCTCATTCCTACATCAATTCATGTAAGCTATTAAGTCGCTTTACGTCATACACCTCAAATGTATCATTTAGGAATATAGA